>SMDT01002071.1:0-54927 GCA_005392925.1 Aquilaria sinensis | reverse complement strand
TGGCATGAGATGTTACCTTTTGCACTACATGCTTATAGAACTTCTACCCGTACTTCTACTGGAGCAACACCTTTTTCTCTAGTATATGGTATGGAGGCTGTATTGCCCATTGAAGTTGAAATTCCTTCATTAAGAGTACTAATGGATACTCAATTGAGAGAAGCAGAATGGGTCAAGGCTAGATACGAGCAACTAAACCTAATTGATGAAAGAAGAATGATAGCCCTCTGCCATGGGCAGCTTTATCAAAGAAGGATGATTCACGCTTACAATAAAAAGGTTCGCCCACGACAATTTCACGAGGGTGATATTGTGCTCAAGAAAATTCTACCCATTCAGCATGATTCTAGAGGAAAATGGACACCAAATTACGATGGGCCATATGTCGTGAAGAAAGCATTTTCAGAAGGAGCTCTAATTTTGACAGAAATGGATGGACGAGAGTTACCAAAGCCAGTAAATTCAGATTCAGTAAAGAAATACTTTGCATAATGAAGAAATTTTCAGATAAAAGGGAAGAAGTGGATACAGGGTTATCAAAGTTTATTTGATCAAAGTTGTCAAAAAGAGCGTTCTTCCCTCACACTTTCATTATTATTCATCTGTACCCAAGTCTTTTATATTCTCTTACCCATAAATAAAAAGCCAATTCTTTTTAGCCTTCCTTTGTTTCTCACGTCTAACTTTCCTTGTTCAAAAGAAATAATAATGAAGTCATTTCTATTCAGTTCTTTACCTTCAAATCTCACGTTCCTATTAGCCTTAAGTGTGCAATAAATTGTGACTTTTGTAGGAAGGATAGTGATAATTAAAACTCATAAAAAGCAAAGACCGTAGATTACTTTGATAAGCTTTGTGAATTAAAACAGGTAAGGTTGAGGTCCTGCTTTGCGAACGGCACAGAACATAAGCTAACAAAAAAAGAAGAAGTAACAAATCTTTGGGAGATAGCCTTGATAATTGCCTGGATGATTGCTTTAGAAGTCTTAGCATGTCCATAAGAAAGAATCATACTCACAAATGTTTTAACAGGGACAATTATCCAGAAAGGCATAAAGTATGAGGCGGGCAAACATTAAAGAAGCTGAGGCTAAAATTCAAAGAACGAGTCAAAGAAAGGGGATTTTTTAGAAGAGTTGGGCTTTTGAGGCAATGAACAAAAGCTGGAAAGCATAAAGAGATTCAATGATAGTCCAAGAAGGCAATCATAAAGAAGATCCAGTAAAGCAAAGATATGAAGAACTAGATCCATTCAAAAAAAAAAAATCCATAAAAAAAAAAAAAAGGAACACATCAGTTACGCATGCTCTGCATGCATGCATGGCTTTTGCATAACAGGGACCAAATAGGAAGCACATGCATGGCACAGTTACAGCAGTATAAGCTGACACCTCAATGATATCAGCTCTTACCAATCTACCGCTGGATGCACAGCTGATATACTGGACCCAGCCCCATCAGCAATTCAAGGATAAAGTAGACAATATTGTCAAAAGCCTGGCAATTGATTCAATAATCGAGGCTACACCCAGAAGGACAGGATTGACGTCAGCTTAATAGTATCCAAGATAAGAGATAGCTATGGTCAAGGATAAGGTAGACGTCAAGAAATATTGTCGTTGACAATTTGTCAAAAGCTGGCAATGGATTCGATAATCGAGGCTTCACCCATAAGGACAGGATCTGGACGTCAGCTCGACGGAATATCAAAGATAAGAAATATCTATGACATCAAAATATTGTCAAAAAGTAGGGATCCATTTTTCCGGTTAAGTGGCGGATACGGTACTCCGTGACTCTCAAGTCGGTTCTCTCAGTTGCCCATAATAACTGATTCCTTCCTCCCTTCTTTCTTTTATTTCCTTCTAGAAAATGGATCCTACTTTTTCTGCCTTGCGAAAATATTTTCCTTCTCTCCCAATGAACATTCTCAAAAAGATCTACCGAGTTCGCTGTGAACGATTAAGAGTTTTGATGCACAAAGGAATCCCTGAAGATGTACGGTGGTTAATCGAAGCTAAGGTTCGTCTGGCAGGTGAAATCCCAGAAGCATTTGTGTCTCACATGCCTGGCATAGGCAAAAGCTCTTATGCCAAAAAGTGAAGAGCGAAAAGGTTACAAGTCTGCCATAAATGTGGTCGGTGGACTTGTAATATTAAATGTCGTTCTTTAGGAATGATCTCCGATAATCGAGAAGATAAAATACGATTCATCAAGAATGGCCTGAGTAAGGACTCATTGGATGATATCCAATTGACTCTTGAGACGCATTCTTGTGGATCTGTGCAACGTGAACTTCTTGGTTTATGGAGTATTTTTCATGAAGAACGAGACCGTTACAGTCCCGGGAATCTGACTTTAAACAACCCTGTTTGCCAGTTTGTAAGAAAACTGGATGGGAAGCAAATCCCCGACTCATAGAAGGCGTTAAAGCCGTTACTGGACGTAAAACCAGTGGAAGATGTGAGCCACAGTCACAATTACTGTACATACAATTTGTCATATTTGGAAAATTTACATTTTCTTTTGACAATAATGTACTTGCTCCCGTAAGTGTAATCGACACGTTATCCTTTCATCACTATAAATGCATGTTCTTCTTTCCGATTAAGCAGCAGATACGGTACTCCGTGACTTCCAAAGTCGGTTATTTCAGTTTCCTACAATAACTGATTCCTTTCCCTCATCTCTCAAATTCTTCTCTCATCAATGGATTCTACTCTTTCTGCCCTGCGAAAGTACTTTCCTTCCCTCCCAATAAATGTTCTTAAAAAGATCTACCATGCTAGATGTGAAAGAATCAGAGTTTTTATACGCAAAGGCGTTCCTGACAATGTGCAGTGGATAATTGAAGCTAAGGTCCGTTCGGCTGGTGAAGTTGCAGATGCATTTATGCCTCGTATGCCCGGCTTAGGTAAAAGCGCTTATGCCAAAAAGCGAAGAGCAAAGAGGCTAGATGTCTGTCATAAATGCGGACGATGGAATTGCAATACTAAATGTCGCTCTTTAGGATTCATCTCCAAAAATCGTGAAGATAAAAGAAAATTCATTAAGAATGGCCTGCGTAAGGAATCTCTGGAGGATATCCGAGGGACTCTTGAAACGCATTCTTGTGGAATAGTGCAATGTGAAATTGTCGATTTATGGATGACTTACCATAAAGAACGAGATCGTTACAGTCTTGGGAATCTGACTTTAAAAGACCCTGTTTGCCAGTTTGTAAGAAAACTGGATGGGAAGCAAATCCCCGACTCATAGAAGGCGTTGAAGCCGTTACTGGACGTAAAACCAGTGGAAGATGTGAGCCACAGTCACAATTACTGTACATACAATTTGTCATATTTGGAAAATTTACATTTTCTTTTGACAATAATGTACTTGCTCCCGTAAGTGTAATCGACACGTTATCCTTTCATCACTATAAATGCATGTTCTTCTTTCCGGTTAAGTAGCGGATATGGTACTCCGTGACTTCCAAAGTCGGTTATTTCAGTTTCCTACAATAACTGATTCCTTTCCCTCATCTCTCAAATTCTTCTCTCATCAATGGATTCTACTCTTTCTGCCCTGCGAAAGTACTTTCCTTCCCTCCCAATAAATGTTCTTAAAAAGATCTACTATGCTAGATGTGAAAGAATCAGAGTTTTTATACGCAAAGGCGTTCCTGACAATGTGCAGTGGATAATTGAAGCTAAGGTCCTTTCGGCTGGTGAA
This sequence comes from Aquilaria sinensis, assembly GCA_005392925.1. Taxonomy (NCBI): domain Eukaryota; kingdom Viridiplantae; phylum Streptophyta; class Magnoliopsida; order Malvales; family Thymelaeaceae; genus Aquilaria; species Aquilaria sinensis. Next base: position 51,213 of record SMDT01002071.1, on the reverse strand, counting down.
GTTGCAGATGCATTTATGCCTCGTATGCCTGGCTTAGGTAAAAGCGCTTATGCCAAAAAGCGAAGAGCAAAGAGGCTAGATGTCTGTTATAAATGCGGACGATGGAATTGCAATACTAAATGCCGCTCTTTAGGATACATCTCCAAAAATCGTGAAGATAAAAGAAAATTCATTAAGAATGGCCTGCGTAAGGAATCTCTGGAGGATATCCGAGGGACTCTTGAAACACATTCTTGTGGAATAGTACAACGCAAAATAGTCGATTTATGGAGGACTTACCATAAAGAACGAGACCGTTACAGTCCCCAAAATCTGACTGTAAACGACCTTGTTTGCCAGCTTGTAAGAAAATTGGATGGGAAGCAAATCCTCGACTTATAGAAAGCATTGAAGCCGTTACTGGACATAAACCAGTGGAAGATCAGAGCCACAGTCATGATTGCTGTACATATAAGCTGTCATTTGTCTTTTCTTTTGAGAATAATGTACTTGCTTCTGTAAGTGTGATATGGAACACATATTTTATTTATTATTTCCTTAAAAACAACAAAAAGAATAAAAGAATAAAAAAACTGTACTTAAACAACATTTATGATAATTCTGATTTGAGAAACCCGCACGACTATATTCTGATAATTCGACAGAATTTATGATATGGATTCTTAAATATTTACTTAAAATATTTAGTATTTAATTAAAATTTCATCAAATTCCATGTCCGGGTGACTCGGCAGAGTCCATGGTTCGGAAATATCAAATTTATTAAAAAATTATACAAATTAATTACCGACGATTTTAAAATCCACATTAATTAAAAATCCATAACTAAATAATTCAGTTAAAATTTCTGGTTTCGAAAATTAGCTGAATTTGTTTAAAAGCAAGCAAAACAAAATTGAAATCAACTAAGGTACCAATTTTTGGGCATTATAACAAAGTTGTTTTAATGTAACTGTACTCCCGAACCCCCGAACTCTCGCAGACCATATTTTAGGTGTCCAATCGACCTGAGCGAAAACCGATTGGTGGCGACTCCCGAAAACGACCCGCACGTTGCCACAGCTTGGCGACTCCACTGGGGAGATGCGTTAGTGAGTCGAGCCTAGAAGTTGATTTGTTTTGATTTACTTTGTTTATTTTTATGTGGATTTATATGTTATATTTACTTAGGTAAACATGCATAATGCATTCACGACATGAAGCTCTATACCCGAGCTTCCTAAAATCGAACACGTTCTTTCAAAGCGGAATTGGTGTTGTTGTCCTTGTGAGGCCATGGTCTCCAAGCCTTCACCGGTTTCAAAGTAGCAAAGTAGTGTATTGCCTCCTGAGACGGTTAGTCTCTGCATGGGCCCACGAAAAGCTACGACTCGAATTAATCTTTTCCTTACATAAACCCTAGAGGGTAAGGAATTAGGCCATCACTATAATTTAGTGATAGGATTCGGGAACTATCCCTTGCCTTTTTGATAAACCACCTTCTGCATATAGAATTCCTTACTCTATCGTAGAACCAGCCATTAAGAAACTCCTATATTTCGGTTCCAATTACCATAGGCATTTTTTTTATCTATATGTTTCTATGATTCTGTGTATTACCTTTTTGCTAACTCTGTTTTTCCTTGTTTTTCCGGCATATACATGTCATTCATTAAAGATAAGTATTTGGTGAAGGGATTACTATCATGGACGTTCTCGAATACCTTCCCACGGTTGTGAATTGATCATGAAACGAAACAATAGTAGAAACTCAGCCCGAGGCTATGGAATACTCCGAAACGGCTCAAAAGCTTCATGGAGATTCTCTGACACCCCACTCTCATGTACAGCTCAAGAACCAGGTATCGGTCCAGATAGATCAGAACGATACGACCGAATTATTACGAGTTTGGAATAGTTGGAGCTCCACAGATCGGGAAGCATTTACATCAAAGTATGGTCATGTCGCTTGCCTACTAAAAGTCACCGTCGATGCATCACTTATCCGGGCTCTAATACAATTTTGGGATCCGTATTATCGGTGTTTTTCCTTCGACAAGATGGATCTGGTTCCAACTATAGAAGAATACAATAACCTCTTGGGTTGGTCCTCTGACTATCCAATCGAGACGTATCATTATGACAAGAGAATTGAGCCTCATCGAGCCCTGGCAAAACTGCTGGATGTGCCAACTTCCAGTCTTTAAGCCAAGTTTACAACAAAAGGGTATCGGAAATTCATCAGTTGGAACAACTTAAAGCAATTAAGCCACACTCTCCCTCAGAAGGATCAAAGACGTAAGCTTTTCGCCTTGGCAATATATGGCCTTGTAATCTTCCCAAGAATTATCGGATTCATTGAAGGAGACGTCATCACACTATTCGAGCAAATCTGCAACGCTAAAGTGAATCCGACTTCAGTTATCATATGTGAAACCATCAGGGCATTAAACTACTGTCGCCAAAGAGGGGGCAAATTCATGGGATGTTCTCATCTTCTCAACGTATGGATCAAAAGCCATCTTCCTCGTGATAAACAACATTTTGGAAATCGCTTTTCAAAGTACTTCATCCCAATCGAAGCTTTCTTGAAAAGTGAATCCACTCATCACGACAGTAAGGAAGCATGGATTGATTATTTTAAGAACATCACTGAATTGCAAGTTGAATGGAGAGGCCCCTGGTCTACCTCCACCCGCGTTGTCTACCGTTGTGGCAATTGCCCGTGGGTTCCTCTCCTAGGTATATGGGGAGGAACAAGTTATGCCCCGGCTCAAGTACGAAAACAATTTGGGTCCATGCAATTTATACCCATGACGCACAATCTGAGTAAATTGGAATTTTCACATGAAGATCGAATGTCAAATAAGCTCGCAATGAGTATTTCAGTTGCATGGAAAAGACTATTCATATTGAAGTCAGGCCCTATTATTTCTCCCACCGATTATTATGAATGGAGAAGTAGCCGAAAAGAAGGAATAGTGCTACCCGACGAAGTTCTCAGAAAATTGGCAAAAAGAGAGCTTGAGAAAGAATTAGAGGAAGAAAAGGAGAAGAACAAGAGAATGCTCCTCGACATGCAACAGCTCGGTCACAAAACACAACTCTCGAAGAGAAAATTGAATGCCAAAAACAAGTCATCTCCTAATTAGTTGAGGAAACTGATCAAAAAGAGATGAGAGCAAGATATTGGGAAGATCAATACAAATTTTCTCAAGATCAACTACAAGTATTTTTGGCAGAAGTCAGGAAAGTTACAGAGCAAGCCCAACAAATGGGTGAAGAAGCTAAAGAACTAGAAGAACTGAGCTGTCCTAGTCCATCACTAACTGTTCAAAAAATGATGGAGTTCATTTCTAAAGCCAGAAAACAATATTGTACTTTGGGCTGTTTCTTCTAAGAAACAATCCTTTTATGAATGGAATTGAGAAGTTCCACTATAGTTCCCGAATCCCATCACTAAATTAATTCTGCCTGATAAAGCGGGTTTCTCGAAAATGTACTTAATGGGATCAGTCTTGGAGATCAGTAATGTTGTGTTGTTGAGCATGTAGTGTCGTAGTCGGTGTGCTAGCCATGCAAGGGCATAACAGGACTTTTCTACTATTGAGTATTTAGCTTCATATGTGGTAAGCTTTTTGCTCAAATAGTAAATTGCATGTTCTTTCTTGCCTGTCTCATCACGTTGACCCATTACGGATCCAAATGAAGAATCCTGTATGGATAAATATAGAATCAACGGTTCTCCAAATCGAGGTGGTATCAAGACCGGTGGATTTGATAGATATTGCTTGATTTTCTCGAATGCTTCTTGGCATTCGTTATTCCACTCGATCAGATTATTCTTCTTTAGTGATTTGAAAAGAGGTTTACACTTGGACGTCAATTGTGATATGAACCTTGCTATAAAGTTGATTCTTCCCAGAAAACTTCTTACTTGTTTTGGAGTTTTCGGGGGTTGCATTTCTTGTATCGCCTTGACTTTACTTGGGTCAACTCGAATCCCATCCTTGCCCACCATGAAACCCAATAACTTTTCTGAAGAGGCTCCGAAAGTACATTTGGCAGGATTCAACTTTAGTTGATATTTGCGAAGTCTATTGAATAGTTTTCTTAGCACTTTTAGATGCCCCCCAGCGGTGAAAGTTTTGGCGATCATGTCATCTACATATACTTCAATCTCCTTATGCATCATGTCATGAAATAACGCAACCATGGCTCTTTGATATGTAGCACCTGCATTCTTTAACCCAAAAGGCATCACCTTATAGTAAAAGGTACCCCAAAGGGTAATAAAGGCCATTTTTATCATATCATCTGAATCAAGTTTGATTTGATTATATCCAGAAAAACCATCCATGAAGGAAAAGTAGGAGTTTCTTGCGGTATTATCCACCAGCGTATCAATGTAAGGAAGTGGGAAGTTATCTTTAGGACTGGCTTCGTTCAATGGCCGGTAGTCCTGACAAACTCTTAGTTTCCCACTTTCTTTCTTTTCGACTGGAACAATGTTAACCACCCATTCTGTATATTCAGCGACCCCAAGGAATCCTGCATCCCACAGCTTTCGAATTTCATCTTTTACTCTTAAGATTAACTCCGGCTTTAATCTTCGTAACTTCTGTCTGACAGGCTTCGCCCCAGGCTTCAAGGGTATTTTGTGTAGTACTATGTCTGAGCTTAAGCCGGGCATATCTTGGTATGACCAAGCGAATACATCCACATATTCTTTCAATAAATGGACTAATTCTTCTTTTTCTTCAGGAGGGAATAAAGTGCCAATCTTGACTTCTTTTACATCCTGACTGTCTCCCAGGTTGAATACCTCAGTTGGTTCTTGACTTGTTGCTCTTTCTTTTTCATCTCGCTCAATCATTTTTAATAGCTCAGGAGATACTTGAAGATCTTCGTCATCCGAGTCGGTAGTGTTTACAGGATTATCAAAGTTCATTCTTTCATTGTCATCAAAGAGAGTTTTGGGTCTGCATTATCCAGAGAGAAAAGAAAGAGAAGAAAAAATGGCACGAATGAGATGGATGCAAACTGGTACTTTATTTACAATGTGCATAAATCACAACTTTATTGGAATAAAAAGCAATAACTAAAAGGTTCACTTAAACAAAGACTACACCCTATTGATTGAACCTTTCTTTAGGAGGTTTTTACTATTAGATTACTTTGGAAAGCTTTCGATTATAACAGGCAGTTCTATCGCCTCCCAATTGTTCAGCACATCCCGTGGGCCACAAGGTTGAACGAGCTCCTCCTCTTCAGGTGAATCGCTGATGATTGCCTGAATAGAAAGACTTTCAAAAGACTTGTTGATGTTGATAGTCAGCTTGCCTTCATTGTCATTTTTCGGAATGAGACCACCACTCACGAACGTTTCGGTGATTTCAGGGATATCCAGATTTCTTTCCTGGAGAGGATGCCCTGTTAATCGTGCAATCCTCTTTTCTCTCTTTTCAGCTATTGCCTTCATTTTGTCATGTCTTGTCGGTGTGAAGCCTAGGCCGTATTTCCCTTCATTTGCGGATATTTTCAATGGCTCTGGGATTCCTTGTAAATCTTGTCCCAGACCTAACCCCGGTGAGTATCCTCCTTTTATCATGAGTTTGGCGACCATGCGACTTGTTTTAGAGATGTTAGGAACGGGTTCTTCTCCATATTCGCTGACATAAGCAGCATTAACAATCTCAAAGGACCTGAAGGAGCAATCAGGTATATTTTCATTGACCTCGACATATTGAGCATCCGCAGGTCTTGATAGCAGAATGTCTTCTTCAGCAAAGACTGTGATTATCTTTCCTTCAATGATGAATTTCATTTTTTGATGTAATGAAGAAGGAATTGCTCCGGCCATATGGATCCATGGTCTTCCCAACAGACAGGTATATGATGGACAAATATCCATGACTTGGAATGTGATGTGGAAAAGACAGGGACCAATCCCTATTGGTAGCTCTATTTCTCCAACAACATCTCTCTTCGTTCCGTCAAACGCTCGAACAACAATATGACTGTTGTTGAGGTATGATGGGTCTAAACCGATCTTATGTAAGGTTTCCAGTGGCATTACATTTAGAGCTGACCCATTATCGATAAGTACTCTAGCCATAATCCGATCTTTGTATTTAACCGAAATATGTAGAGCCTTAGAGTGACCCCTTCCTTCTGCTGGTATCTCATCGTCAGTGAATGTGATGAGATTTTGTGCCGTGATGTTGTTGACGAGGTGGTCAAAGTTGTTCACGGAGATATCTTGTTCAACATAAGCCTTATTCAGGACTTTGAGAAGAGCTTCTCGATGAGCATCAGAGCTTAAGAGCAATGAAAGTATGGAGATCTTTGCTGGCAGGCGGTTCAACTGCTCAACGATGCTATATTCGCTTTGCTTTATGAGTTTGAGAAACTCAGTAGCTTGTTCATCTGTTACTGTTCGAGGCATCTCTTGCTCTTTGGATGTATTTGTATCAAGAGGTCCAGTTGTTGGGTCTGTAACGTTCTTATCTTTTTGGAGCTTGTTCATTTGCTCTGGAGAATAACACCGACCACTTCTAGTCATAATCCCGACTTCTAACGGAGTTGATGTGATGTTAGAAGTGTAATCATAGCTCCATGGAACAGTTTTGTCTTATTTGTATGGGAATGGCTTCGGGACTTGAATTTTTAGAGGCTTAAGAGTAGGTTTTGAGATTGATATGACTAGTGGTCTTGGCATAGCATCTTGTTCTTTAATGATCACATTCACGTCATCATCTTTATCTGACATAAAAACGATGAGTTGGGAGGAATCAATGAGACTTTGTAGTCTTTCACGAAATTCTGAGCATTCCTGGATAGAATGACTTTTACTGTCATAAAAGTCACACCACTCCTCATCCTCGACTTCTTCATGTCCAAAAGAAGGCTTTCCCATGATAATCCCTTCTTTCACAAGGCATGAATATACATGCTTAAGAGGGGTTATGATATCGTTGACTAACTTCTTCGTCGGCCGGTGTTCTTCTATCATGTTGACTGGTTTTGCTTGATGAGGCGGCAATGGGTTGTGAGTGACGTTTGGCTCATCGAAAAAGTCCAACCACTTTGACTCGATTAATTGTTGGACTATACGTTTCAATGCTATGCAATTTTCCAAGCCATGGCCTGGAACGCCATCATGATATGGGCAAGTAATGTTAGGGTCATACCACCTTGGGTATGGGGGTTCCATCGGCCTTGTAGGAATTGGGCGAATAAGTTGACTTTGGATGAGTTTTGGATACAACTCAGTATAAGTCATGGGAATTGGTGCGAAGACTTCTCTTGGTCTTGGTGGAGGCACTGGAGGAATCGGAATAGGTGGCCGTAACTGATTAGGCCTGTTGAGAGGGTAATTGTTGGGTCTATTGGGAGGATAATCATTGGGCCTATTAGGAGGATAATCATTAGGCCTGTTGGGAGGGTAATAATTGGGCCTGTTGGCAGAATAGGATAGGCGAGGTCCGGTGGCCACAGTACCCACAAGGGGAATCCCTCTTCCTCGTCCTATTTGTTGTATTTCTTCATCTTTTCTTCTGGATGGTCCTCCTCTTTTCATAGGATCACTAAAGGACTCAGTAATCTTCCCGGTCCTGATACCATGCTCGATCCTTTCTCCAGACATGACTACGTCAGAAAAATTGGTTGCCGAATTGCCAATGAGTTTGTCATAATACGGGTACTTCAGTGTCTGGACAAACAAAGTGACCATTTCTCTTTCTGTCATGGGTGGCTGTACTTGTGCAGCTAAGTCCCTCCATCGTTGGGCATATTCCTTAAAAGTTTCTGGCTTTTTCTTCTCCATGTTTTGGAGAGTTTGGCGATCCGGAGCTAAGTCCATAACATGTTTATAGTTGCCGATGAAGGCCTGAGCAAGGTCATTCCAAGTTTTTATGTTTCTTGGACCTTGGCTTAGATACCACTGTAATGCTGATTTTGTGAGACTTTCCTGAAAAAGTGCGATCCACACCTTCTCATCTTTGGTAAGTGGTTGTAGTCTTCTGAGAAACAAAGTGATGTGAGTGATGGGATCACTCGTTCCATCGTATTTCACGAAATCTGGCACCTTAAAGTCTGAAGGGATTACGACGTCTGGAACTAAGCAGAGGTCATCCACTGAGAGAGATCCGAACATAGTACCTCCTTCAATGGCTCGCAGTCTCTTTTCTATCGTTTCGAGTTTTTGAGATTCTGCTTCTTCTTTTGGTAACATCTTCTTCTCTTCATGTACGGTGTCTTGTTTCAGGTGAACACTAGCAGACGGTCCTGGTTCCTGAAACAGGTTTTCTTGAACTGAGACTCGTTGCGGGGTGAATCCCGGAGGATAAGTGGGATCTTGTGCTTCTTTAATGGGAGCTTGAGTTGCTTTCCCTTTGATTATTTCCATCAACTGTCTCATCTGTTCTGCCATACTTTCTATCTTGGACTCCATCTCTATGAGACGTCCTTCGGCTTGTTCTGCCATTAATCTTGTTTGGAGCCGAGTTGAATATCGGTGTTGAGGTCCAATTTTACCTTTTTAAAGTAAGATTTATTTTATTAGACTCTACATGTATGTGATTGATGTAATGGATGTATGCAATGAATGTTGTAGGTACTCGGTGAAAGAAGAACTATAGTGGAAATTCTTGATTACATTCTCAAGACAATTGTTTCGACTGCTTTTATAAAGAAAAGAAACCCAAAGGTACAATATTGTTTTCTAGCTTTAGTAATAAACTCCATCATCTTTTGAACAGTTAATGATGAAGTAGGGCAGCTCAGTTCTTCCAATTCTCTAGCTTCTTCACCCATTTGTTGGGCTTGCTGAGTAATTTTCCTGACTTCTGCCAAAAACACTTCGACTTGATGTTGAGAAAGTCTGTATTGATCTTTCCAGTATCTTGCTCTCATCTCTCTTTGATCAGTTTCTTCGACTAATTGAGAGATGATTTGTTTTTGACATTCAACTTTTTCTTCGAGGTGTTGTGCTTTATGACTGAGCTGTTGTATATCGATAAGCATTCTCTTGTTCTTCTCTTTTTCTTCTCCTCTAATTCTTTTTCAAGTTCTCTTTTTGCCAGCTTTCTAGGAGCATCCTTGGGCAGCACTATTCCTTCTTTTCGATTATTTCTCCATTCATAGTAGGCGGTGGGAGAAAGAATAGGGCCGGACTTCAGTATAAATAGTCTTTTCCATGCAATTGAAATACCCATCGCGAACTTATTTGCCATTGGATCTTCGTGTGAGAATTCCAATTTACTTAGATTGTGAGTCATGGGTATAAATTGCATGGACCCGAATTGCTTCCGTACTTGGGCCGGGGCATAACTTGTTCCTCCCCATATACCTAGAAGAGGAACCCATGGGCAATTGCCACAACGATAGATGACGCGGGTGGAGGTGGACCAGGGGGCTCTCCATTCAATTTGCAACTCATGGATGTTCTTAAAATAGTTAATCCATCCTTCCTTACTGTCATGATGAATGGACTCACTTTTCAAGAAGGCTTCAATTGGAATGAAGTCTTTTGAAAAGCGATTCCCGAAATTTTGTTTGTCACAAGGAAGGTGGCTCTTGATCCATATGTCGAAGAGGTGAGAACATCCCATGAATTTGCCCCCGCTTTGGCGACAAAAATTCAATGACCTGATGGTTTCACAAAGAATAGCTGAAGTCGGATTCACTTGAGTATTGCATATTTGCTCGAATAGTGAGATGACGTCTCCTTCAATGAATCCGATGATTCTAGGAAATATTACCAAGCCATATATCGCCAAAGCGAAAAGCTTGCGTCTTTGATCCTTTTAAGGGAGAGTGTGGCTCAATTGCTTTAAGTCATTCCAATTGATGAATTTTCGATACCCCTTTGTTGAGAATTTGGATTGAAGACTGGAACCTGGCACATCCAATAGTTTTGCCAGGGCCCGATGAGGCTCAATTTTCCTGTCATAATGGTAAGTCTCCATTAGGTAATCAGATGGCCAACCCAGGAGATTACTGTATTCCTCTATAGTCAGAACAAGATCCATCTTGTTGAAGGAGAAACACCGATAATAGGGATCCCAGTACTGTATTAGTGCACGGATAAGTGATGTATCAATGGTGATTTTTAGCAGGCGAGCGACATGGCCATATGTTGATGTGAATGCTTCCCGATCTGTGGAGCTCCAACTATTCCATACTCGTAATAGTTCGGTTACGTCGTTCTGATCTATACGGACCGATACTTGATCCTTGAGTTGTACATGAGAATGTGGTGTCAGGGAATCTCCATGAAGCTTTTGGGCCGTTTCGGAGAATTCCATAGCTTCCGGCTGAGTTTCCACTATTGTGGCATTCCAAGATTCATTAACAGCCGTGGGAAGGTATTCGAGAATGTCCATGATAGTGATTCCTTCACCGAATACTTATCTTAATGAATGATATGAATATGCCGGAAAAATGAACAAGGAAAAACAGAGTTAGCAAAAAGTAATACACAGAATCATAAATCTAGCCATATAAGATAAAAAATAAAAAAAATCATGCCTATGGTGATTGGAACCAAGACATAGGAGTTCTTATTGATTGGTTCTATGGTAGAGTGAGGAGTTCTATATGCATAAGGTGGTTTATCAAAAAGGCCAAGGGTAGTTCCCGAATCCCATCACTAAATTATAGTGACAGCCCAATTCCTTACCCACGAGGGTTTATGTAAGGAAAGGATTAATTCGAGTCGTAGCTTTTCGTGGGCCCATGCAGAGACTATCCGTCTCAGGAGGCAATACACTACTTTGCTACTTGAAACCGGTGAAGGCTTGGAGACCATGGTCTCACAAGGACAACAACACCAATTCCGCTTTGAAAGAACGTGTTCGATTTGAGGAAGCTCGGGTATAGAGCTTCATGTCGTGAATGCATAATGCATGTTTACAATAAGTAAATATAACACATGAATCCACATAAAAATAAGCAAAGCAAAACAAAACAAATCAACTTTTAGGCTTGACTCACTAACTTAGGATCCCCAGTGGAGTCGCCAAGCTGTGGCAACGTGGGGGTTTTTGGGAGTCGCCACCAATCGGTTTCGCTCAGGTCGATTGGACACCTAAAAATGGTCTGCGAGAGTTCAAAGGTTCGGGAGTACGGTTACGTTAAAATAACTCTGTTATAACGCCCAAAAATTGGTACCTTAATTGATTTCAATTTTGTTTTGCTTGCTTTTAAATAAAATTCAGTTAATTTTCAAAACTAGAAATTTTAACTGAATCATCCAGATGTGGATTTTTTAAATTAATATGGGACTTTAAAAATCTTGGTAATTAATTTGTATAATTTTTTGATAATAAACTCGATATTTCCGAACCATGAATTCTATCCGAATCACCCGGACACGGAATTTGATGAAAATTTAGTTAATTATTAAATATTTTAATTAATTATTAATCCATATCATAAATTCTGCCAAATTATCTGAATATGGATTTTTATCTTGATATTTAATTTTACTTCATTTAAAACTTTATATTTCTCTAAGCCATGAATCCTATCGGATCACCCGGACATGGACATATGATTTAAATTTAATTTATTATTAGTTAATTAATTAATTATTATTAAATGGCACACGCAGACTGAATTTTGCTAAGTGTGATTTTTGATTATGTCAAAATTAATTTTAGATTAATTATTAAAAAATAAGTCTATCTAATCTAATTATGCTTAATATTAATTCCTAAGCTAATTCATGCCTTTTATCAACTGAACAAACAAAAAACATAAAAGAAAATAAGTAAATCAGTAACTAACTCGCAAATCAAAACAACATTAGATTCTCAATTAAACAAATCAAATAAATCTAGGGGCAAAAATAGAATTAAGCCGAAATTATGAACTTTTAGATCAGATCCGGGTTGACAACGGATCGGTTTGTGATCTGGGTTTCGTTATTTAATTTTAATTTTATTTTATTTTATTTTTTATTTCAATTAATATCCAAACCATGGATTCTAACTGAACCACCTGGATATGGACGATTGATTGTTTTTTTTGAGATTTTATTAATTACCAAGAATGGATCTTTAAAATTTGCCATGTGTTATAAAAAAAATGACTCTTATTAAATCTTTTCCTAATTTCTAGATGATGAGAAAAGTAAGCATACCTGAGCAATTAATTTACTAATTATTTTTATATGCTATTAATATTTATTATTTTTAAGATGCATTATGAGATCTAAATCAAAACTATAAGATCAAGAGAAAATAAAAATGAGTTGAACATTCCAAATGATATGCCTATATGGATTTAATGACTAAATTTTATAGATGACAAATTAAACAAAACAAAGAAAGAAATCAAAGAAAAGTAAATAAATAAAGAAGTAAGTAAATAAATAAATAAGTAAATAAATAGAATAGATAGTCAAATAAGTAAGCAAATAGATCAACCGATGAGTAAATAAAGAGAACAAATAAAAAGAAAACAAACAAAACAAAACAAAACAGACAGCATGAAATAAAACATTTAAGTCATATTTTATATAAATTTAATAGTTAAGATTAATGTAAAATTCAAACAGACAGAATAAATAACAAAAAAAAAACATAAAAGAAATCAATAAAAATCCTGCTGTCAGTGACTGATCTGCAAGATAAAATGAAGTTAGTGACTTAAATGAATAAAATAAAGAGAATCAAGGGCTAACTGAGAATTTTACCCAAAAAAATTGATTGGGTCGAGAAACAGACGCAAGTCTAGAACTTCCTGACGTACACGACACTCTTGTTCTCGGTCCTCTTGGCGATCATTTGGTTGAGCAGCTCGAGAAGGTCCTTGATGTTGAGGTAGTTGGCGGCCAGAATCATCTCCTTGAGGTCCTCGTTGGACCTGCCCTTAACGAAGGAGTCGCAGAAGGCGGGGTCGGCGTGCCTCGGCGGGAGGCGGGGCTGGCCTTGCAGTACTTGATGATGACGGCGCGGGGCTTAGCGGTGAAGGCTTGGAAACTGGCCGGTACTCCAGATCCTCCTGAGGCGGAGGACGGCGACGCTTGTTGACTGAAGCGAAGGGCTGGCGCGAGAAGTAGGGCTTGTCTCTCTTGCGACTCATGTCGGATAAAAAGCAGGGAGCTTGGAGTGTGTCTTCGCGGGTTCTGCTGGTGCTCGGAATTGTTTGAGCTGTGCTTGGAACTTCGAACGAGAGCTGTCAAGCAATAATTATATGAATAACCATGCTCTTGTGGCGGCTCAGAATCCGTCAATACTTGCTAGGATCCATCGGCAGGATTAAAGGCAGCCAGCCCTCCCTTTTGGAACTTGCAGTAGAAGGTGCCAGCCAGAAACGTCACGCTCTGCAACCACAAACGACCAACGCCGATATTATGCTTCTTCCACTTTTCTCTCGCCATGGCAGCAGGTATAGATACAAGGGTATAAATCATGCTCCACTTCGTCGTCCTCATCGTCGTGGCAGAAACTGTAAGAGGAGATTTGACGGCGAGCCCCTGGCATGTTGTTCGCGACGTCAAGGCACCAGTAGCCAACGACAAAGACGGCGACCGCACGGGGCTTGGTTGGCTGGTCAATAGGGTCACCAGCGTGGAAACCTATGTCCTTGGTGAAGCCAACGAGGCCGGAGTTGAGGCCACAGAGCCAAATAAAAGCTTCTCAGGCGTGGGGTACGCCGAGTGTTTGCACACAGGGAGTCAGCAAGGAGAGCTACAGGGGAGAGAAGAAGAGTGAGTGAGGTAGAGCAGAGGTGAGAGAGAGAGCTGTTCGTTTTTTTTTTAGCCAGAGGAGGAGGTCCGAACTGATTGGAGAGATAGAGATCAGAAAAAAAAAAAAGATCGGAAAGAGGGGCCGAGTTTTAGAGATAGATGAGGGAGAGATGTCTGGGAATTCGAGAGGTGAGATCTGCTGGTCTGCTATATTTTTTTTTTTTTTGAGGGAGTGAGATCAGGGGAAGAAGAAAGAGAGCCGTGAGAAGGGGGGAGGCAGAAGTTTATTCAAAAGGAGAGCGTGACCAGGGCAGGTGAAGAAGGAAAGGGTGGCAGGTGGGCTGTCTTTTTCAGAGGCCAATTATTCCTCCCTAATTGTTGTCTAGCTGGGAGGATTTTAGTGCCGCCAGGGGAAGGCTGAGCTGGGGAGGGGTTATCTCTCTTTCTTTCTTTCTTTTTTGTTTTTAATTTAATTTAACTAAATTTTTTTACTTAATTTTTAATTAGTTAGCTAATAAAATAAAAAAAATTAATTTCTTTTTTATTAATTTAATTTTTATTTTTTTTACTTTTTTTTTTAAAAAAATTTTTTAGTCGGACGAAATTGGGTTCAACAGCTGTCCCCCTTTGCATGTTTCATGGGACATGATGCATGCAAAGCCGCTACCAAATTTCGTTCGACCTTAACGAGGTATTGAGAGCCTTCTCGCCGCTTAAACTCTGAGGTTAACGAATCTTCCTTAGAACCCCTACGATAGGAACCTTCCTATCGTTGGAGAAAAATTGATTGATAGATTGTGAGGTTTAAGGAACCTTTTTTAGAACCTCTACGGTAGGAACCTTCCTACCATTGAAGAGAAATTGATTGATAGATTTTGAGGTTTAAGAAACCTTCCTTAGAACCTCTACGATAGGAACCTTCCTACCGTTGAAGAGAAATTGATTTGATTGGTTTTGAAGTTTAAGGAACCTTCCTTAGAACCTCTGCGATAGGAACCTTCCTATCGTTGGAGAAAAATTGATTGATAGATTGTGAGGTTTAAGGAACCTTCCTTAGAACCTCTGCGATAGGAACCTTCCTACCGTTTGAAGAAAAATTGATTGATTGATTTTGAGGTTTAAGGGGCCTTCCTTAGAACCTCTGCGATAGGAACCTTCCTATCGTTGGAGAAAAATTGATTGATAGATTGTGAGGTTTAAGGAACCTTCCTTAGAACCTCTACGATGGAACCTTCCTACCGTTGAAGAGAAATTGATTTGATTGGTTTTGAGGTTTAAGGAACCTTCCTTAGAACCTCTGCGATAGGAACCTTCCTATCGTTGAAGAAAAATTGATTGATAGATTTTGAGGTTTAAGGAACCTTCCTTAGAACCTCTACGATAGGAACCTTCCTATCGTTGAAGAGAAATTGATTTGATTGGTTTTGAGGTTTAAGGAACCTTCCTTAGAACCTCTACGATAGGAACCTTCCTATCATTGGAGAAAAATTGATTTGATTGGTATGGAGGCTGTATTGCCCATTGAAGTTGAAATTCCTTCATTAAGAGTACTAATGGATACTCAATTGAGAGAAGCAGAATGGGCAAAGGCTAGATACGAGCAACTAAACCTAATTGATGAAAGAAGAATGATAGCCCTCTGCCATGGGCAGCTTTTATCAAAGAAGGATGATTCGCGTTTACAATAAAAAGGTTCGCCCACGACAATTTCACGAGGGTGATATTGTGCTCAAGAAAATTCTACCCATTCAGCATAATTCTAGAGGAAAATGGACACCAAATTACGATGGGCCATATGTCGTGAAGAAAGCATTTTCAGGAGGAGCTCTAATTCTGACAGAAATGGATGGACGAGAGTTACCAAAGCCAGTAAATTTAGATTCAGTAAAGAAATATTTTGCATAATGAAGAAATTTTCGGACAGAAGGGAAGAAGTGGATACAGGGTTATCAAAGTTTATTTTATCAAAGTTGTCAAAAAGAGCGTTCTTCCCTCACACTTTCATTGTTATTCATCTGTACCCAAGTCTTTTATATTCTCTTACCCATAAATAAAAAGCCAATTCTTTTTAGCCTTCCTTTGTTTCTCACGTCTAACTTTCCTTGTTCAAAAGAAATAATAATGAAGTTATTTCTATTCAGTTCTTTACCTTCAAATCTCACATTCCTATTAGCCTTAAGTGTGCAACAAATTGTGACTTTTGTAAGAAGGATAGTGATAATTAAAGCTCAGAAAAAGCAAAGACCGTAGATTACTTTGATAAGCTTTGTGAATTAAAACAGGTAAGGTTGAGGTCCTGCTTTGCGAACGGCACAGAACATAAGCTAACAAAAAAAGAAAGAGTAACAAATCTTCGGGAGATGGCCTTGATAATTGCCTGGATGATCGCTTCAGAAGTCTTAGCATGTCCACAAGAAAGAATCATACTCACAAATGTTTCAACAGGGACAAAAGATTTGTCAAAAGCGGACAAAAGATTCAATAATCAAGGACTGGATCGACGTCAGCTGGATGGAATATCAAAGATAAGAAATATCAATTACATCAAAATAAAGTAGGATCCACTTTTCCGGTTAAGCGGCGGATATGGTACTCCGTGACTCTTAAGTCGGTTCTTTCAGTTGCCCATAATAACTGATTCTTCCTCTCTTATTTCTTTTACTTTCCTCTAGAAAATGGATCCTACTTTTTCTGCCTTGTGAAAAAATTTTCCTTCTCCCCCAATGAACATCCTAAAAAAGATCTACCGAGTTCGCTGTGAAAGATTAAGAGCTTTGATGCACAAAGGAATCCCTGAAGATGTACGGTGGTTAATCGAAGCTAAGGTTCGTCTGGCAGGTGAAATCCCAGAGGCTTTTGTGTCTTACATGCCTGGTATTGGCAGAAGCTCTTATGCCAAAAAGCGAAGAGCGAAAAGGTTACAAGTCTGCCATAAATGTGGACGGTGGACTTGTAATACTAAATGTAGTTCTTTAGGAATGCTCTCCAATAATCGAGAAGATAAAATACGATTCATCAAGAATGGCCTGAGTAAGGGCTCAACTGTTGACACCCAATTTCGTCCGACTCTTTTTTTTTTTTAAATAATAATTTAATTAAAAATTAAAAATAATAATTGTTAAAAATTATTATTAATTAATTATTATACAAAGAGAGAATTAAATTAAATATTTTTGGGGAAGGGGCATTTGTTAAGTTAATATCTATGTGCGTATATAAAAAAAAATTAATTAATTAATTAAATTATTATTATTAATTAAATTATTATTATTACTAAAAAATTTTAATTAAGTTAATTAGTTTAGAATACATTTTGTTTTTATAAGGGTTTAGTTAAAAATAATATATGTGTGTATATATGTATGTATGAAATACAAAAGAAAACTCCATAAAAAAAGGACAAAATTGAAAAGTTTAGGGTAAAAATGACAAAATTAAGAAGTTTTGGGAAAATTTGACAAAATCTGAAAGTTCCAGGAGCATTTGGTAGTTTTTCACATGAATTTTGGGCCAAACCGACGGTTCTGGCCCAAATTGACAGAAAAAGACAAAATTGTCTCAATCAGAAGTTTCAGGAACATCCCCAAAGTCAAAAAGACGTAAAGGACTGAAACTGTCATTTTACCAAATTAAAAGATAAGTCTGTTTTTAATTAAATTTCAAATTTTTTTTAATTAAGGGAATCCAAGGCCCCTTCCCCTATAAATAGGGGTGGAAATCTATGAAGAAACCACGAAAAAAATCAAGATTAGAGCTCCATTTTAAAAAAGGGAAAAACTGTAGAAACAGTCTCTGACCTCTCCTCCCTCTTCCTAGAAAACTAAAAACTTTCCTTTTCTCTCTTTCAGCCCACTATTTCCATCATCCGTCAACCTCCGTTTTTTACCGCGTCTCGCTTTCCGTTACCAGCCACCGCACCTTCGCGTCTCACACTCCTCCGTCGCCAACCACCCCCCCCGCGTCTCGCCCTCCTCCGTCGCCAACCACCCCCGCGTCTCGCCCTCCGCCGGTTCGTCCCTCTCTCTTTCTTCCTCTCCCTCTCCGTTTCCCTCTATCTCTCTCCCTCCGGCCACCGTTCCACCTCCGTCTCGTTAGCCCGTCGCCGACGAAGCCAACCCTTCCTTTGGTGCGCCGCCCTCCGTCTCAGGCCACCACCGTCGTAATCCTCCCCTCTTCGCTGCCATTCGCGCCAAGCCGGGAGAAGTCTGCAGAGAATTCCACCATCGCCCGACGCGCCGTCACTACCTGACCCGCCACTTTCAAAATTTTAACTTTTTGGGTAAAACCCTTGTTTACTACTTCCTCTTCTTATTTTATTTGAGGTTTAAGGAACTCTCCTTAGAACCTCGACGACAGGAACTCTCCTATCGTTGAAAGTTTGAGGTTAAGGGCCTTACCTTAGAACCTCTGCGATAAGAACTCTCCTATCGTTGAAGAAAAATTGATGATTGATTGTTTGAGGTTTAAGGAACTCTCCTTAGAACCTCGACGATAGGAACTCTCCTATCGTTGAAAGTTTGAGGTTAAGGAACTCTCCTTAGAACCTCGGCGATAGGAACTCTCCTATCGTTGAAGAAAAATTGATGATTGATTGTTTGAGGTTTAAGGAACTTTCCTTAGAACCTCGACGATAGGAACTCTCCTATCGTTGAAAGTTTGAGGTTAAGGAACTCTCCTTAGAACCTCGGCGATAGGAACTCTCCTATCGTTGAAGAAAAATTGATGATTGATTGTTTGAGGTTTAAGGAACTTTCCTTAGAACCTCGACGATAGGAACTCTCCTATCGTTGAAAGTTTGAGGTTAAGGAACTCTCCTTAAAACCTCGGCGATAGGAACTCTCCTATCGTTGAAGAAAAATATCGATTGAAAAGAGGTTAAAGATTGAACCTCTGCGATAGGAACTCTCCTATCGTTGAAAGTTTTGAGGTTAAGGAACTCTCCTTAGAACCTCTGCGATAGGAACTCTCCTATCGTTGAAGAAAAATTGATTGATTGATTTTTTGAGGTTAAGGAACTCTCCTTAGAACCTCTGCGATAGGAACTCTCCTATCGTTGAAGAAAAATTGATTGATTGATTTTGAGGTTAAGGAACTCTCCTTTAGAACCTCTGCGATAGGAACTCTCCTATCGTTGAAGAAAAATTGATTGATTGATTTTGAGGTTAAGGAACTCTCCTTAGAACCTCTGCGATAGGAACTCTCCTATCGTTGAAGAAAAATTGATTGATTGATTTTGAGGTTAAGGAACCCTCCTTAGAACCTCGGCGATAGGAACTCTCCTATCGTTGAAGAAAAATTGATTGATTGATTTTGAGGTTAAGGAACCTTCCTTAGAACCTCGGCGATAGGAACTCTCCTATCGTTGAAGAAAAATTGATTGTGGAGAAAAACTCTGATTGATTTTGAGGCTTAAGGAGCTTTCCTTAGGACCTCGAGCGTAATTTATATGAAAGCAATTGAAATTGGAATAATTTTCTTCGAAAGTGTGAATTTTCACAATAGGCGTGTGAAAAAATTTACACTTCAATAAAATGAGTGAATCTTGATGATGACAATAACACTGAAAAATTATGTAAAGGGAACGGATGTTTGGAATCAATATCCAAGGTTCATCTAATATTTTCTTCAAAAAATATAGATTCCCTTGAAAGATATGTCATCCAAATAAGGTTGAAGCTTAGCTACCCCAAAACGTCATGACTAGTAGACCTAATAGGATGCGTCTCAAGAGCAATAAAAATTACTCTTTACTCAGCCATTCCAAACTAAAGGCTTTGTCCTATGGTTTTAATATCAGCATGAACGAAACTATCTTACAAGATAAAAAAGAAATTCCCTGAAAAGAAAAACTGAAACATGAAAGAAAATGCTGATAATAAAACTAAAGAACAAGAAGAACAGATCGGATCACTTCTTCTTCCACAATACTTCAACAGGGTGAGTAGAGGACAATTATGGGATTGAACTGGTCGGGAAAGACTGTCGTGTCCAGTCTATCTGAATCATTGCTGGATCTGGTTCAGGAACAAAAGCTTGCATTTTATCAAGCAATTCTTCAGCAGTTTTTGCGGATATTAGGATTTGTCGTGCTACTCTTGATATAAAATTCTTCTGCACTGCATAATCCACAAAAGATATCAGACCTGTAAAGAAATTGTTAACATTTAACAGCCCAATAGGTTTCTTATGCAAATTAAGTTGGGCCATGGAAGCAATTTGGAAGACTTCTCCCAATGTGCCAAAACCACCTGGTAGAGCGATAAAAGCATCAGCATTAAGAAGCATTTGTAACACACGCTCTTGCAAATTTTTAACCACTAATTCTTCTCCAATCGTGCCCCCAGAAACAAATTTCAAAGGTCCAGGGATAATGCCCAGAACTTGACTTCCTCCTAAAGATGCTGCTGATGCTACGCCTCCCATTAATCCGACACTACCTCCTCCATAAACTAAATGTATTTTTCGCTCAGCTAATACTCTACCCAAATGGTTGGCTGCCTTTAAGTACTCTTCATCTTTTCCAGGAAAAGCCCCAGAAAATACACAAATACTTCGGGATTTACGAGTTGAGGTTTTCTCCATTCCCATCCTTAACCTTGTGAGAAAAGAAGAAAAGAGGATATATTTATAGAGATGAAGAGATAAAGCAATAATTTTATTTTCAAGAGTAGGATACATTATTGTCGGAAGAGGAGAAAAATTTTCAAAATGACAGCTATACACAGTAGTCATGACTATGGCTCACGTCAGGAATGGGTACATTATCATCAAAAGGGGATGAAAATTTCCAAAATGGCTGCTAGCATGTACAGTAGTCATGACTGTAGCTTACGTCAGGAGTAGGTACGTGATTGTCGGAAGAGAAGGAAAATTTTCAAAAGCGACAGCTAGCATATACAATAGTCGTGACTGTAGCTCACGTCAGGAGTAGGTACATGATCGTCGGAAGAGAAGGAAAATTTCAAAAATGGTAGCTATATACAGTAGTCAAGACTATGGCTCACGTCAGGAGTGGGTACATTATTGCCAAAAGGGGTGGAAAATTTCAAAAGCGACAGCTAGCATGTACAGTAATCGTGACTTTGGTCCACGTCTTCCACTGGCTTTGCGTCCAGTAACGGCTTCAATGCCTTCTATGAATCGGCGATTTGCATCCCATCTAGTTTTCTCACAAACTGGCAAACAGGGTCGTTTAAAGTCAGATTCCCAAGACTGTAACGATCTCGTTCTTTTTGGAAAGTCATCCATAAACCGACAATCTCAAATTGCACCATTCCGCAAGAGTGCGCTTCAAGAGTCTCTCGGATATCCTCCAGAGATTCCTTACGCAGGCCATTCTTAATGAATTTTCTTCTATCTTCACGATTTCTGGTGATCATCCCTGAAGAACGACATTTAGTGCCGCAAATCCACCATCCACAATTATGACAGACGCCTAGCCTCCTTGCTCTTCTCTTTTTGGCATAAGCGCTTTTACCAAAGCCGGGCATACGGGGGAAGAATGCATCTGGAACTTCACCAGCCGAACGAACCTTAGCTTCGATTAGCCACCGCACATTATCAGGAATGCCTTTGTGCATAAATACTCTGAATCGTTCACATCTAGCTTGATAAATCTTTTTAAGAACATTTATTGGGAGGGAAGGAAAATACTTTCGTAGGGCGGAAAGAGAAGACTCCATTGATGAAGGAGGCATTTAAGAGAAAAAAGAAAGAAATTAGTGATTGTAGGAAACGGAAATAACTGACTTTGAGAGTCACGGAGTACCGTATCCAGAAAGAAGAACACGCATTTATAGTGATGAAAGGATAACGTGTTTATTACGCTTACAGAAGCAAGTACATTATTGTCAAAAGAAAAGACAAATGACAGCTTATATGTACAGTAATTGTGACTGTGGCTCACATCTTCCACTGGTTTTACATCCAGTAACGGCTTCAACGCCTTCTATGAGTCGGGGATTTGCTTCCCATCCAGTTTTCTTACAAGCTGGCAAACAGGGTCGTTTACAGTCAGATTTTGGGGACTGTAACGGTCTCGTTCTTTATGGTAAGTCCTCCATAAATCGACTATTTCGCGTTGTACTATTCCACAAGAATGCGTTTCAAGAGTCCCTCGGATATCTTCCAGAGATTCCTTACGCAGACCATTCTTAATGAATTTTCTTTTATCTTCACGATTTTTGGAGATGTATCCTAAAGAGCGGCATTTAGTATTGCAATTCCATCGTCCACATTTATAACAAACATCTAGCCTTTTTGCTCTTCGCTTTTTGGCATAAGCGCTTTTACCTAAGCCGGGCATACGAGGCATAAATGCATCTGCAACTTCACCAGCCGAACGGACCTTAGCTTCAATTATCCACTGCACATTGTCAGGAACGCCCTTGCGTATAAAAACTCTGATTCTTTCACATCTAGCATGGTAGATCTTTTTAAGAACATTTATTGGAAGAGAAGGAAAGTACTTTCGCAGGGTAGAAAGAGTAGAATCCATTGATGAGAGAAGAATTTGAGAGATGAGGGAAAGGAATCAGTTATTGTAGGAAACTGAAATAACCGACTTTGGAGAGTCACGGAGTACCGTATCCGCTGCTTAACCGGAAAGAAGAACACGCATTTATAGTGATGAAAGGATAACGTGTCGATTACACTTACGGGAGCAAGTACATTATTGTCAAAAGAAAATGTAAATTTTCCAAATATGACAAATTGTATGTACAGTGATTGTGACTGTGGCTCACATCTTCCACTGGTTTTACGTCCAGTAACGGCTTCAACGCCTTCTATGAGTCGGGGATTTGCTTCCCATCCAGTTTTCTTACAAGCTGGCAAACAGGGTCGTTTAAAGTCAGATTCCCAGGACTGTAACGGTCTCGTTCTTCATGAAAAATACTCCATAAATCAAGAAGTTCACGTTGCACAGATCCACAAGAATGCGTCTCAAGAGTCAATTGGATATCATCCAATGAGTCCTTACTCAGGCCATTCTTGATGAATCGTATTTTATCTTCTCGATTATTGGAGATCATTCCTAAAGAACGACATTTAGTATTACAAGTCCACCGACCACATTTATGGCAGACTTGTAACCTTTTCGCTCTTCGCTTTTTGGCATAAGAGCTTTTGCCTATACCAGGCATGTGAGACACAAATGCCTCTGGGATTTCACCTGCCAGACGAACCTTAGCTTCGATTAACCATCGTACATCTTCAGGGATTCCTTTGTGCATCAAAACTCTTAATCGTTCACAGCGAACTCGGTAGATCTTTTTGAGAATGTTCATTGGGAGAGAAGGAAAATATTTTCGCAAGGGAGAAAAAGTAGGATCCATTTTCTAGAGGGAAGTAAAAGAAAGAAGGGAGGAAGGAATCAGTTATTATGGGCAACTGAGAGAACCGACTTGAGAGTCACGGAGTACCGTATCCGCCACTTAACCGGAAAAGTGGATCCTACTTTATTTTGATGTCATAGATATTTCTTATCTTTGATATTCCATCGAGCTGATGTCGATCCAGTCCTCGATTATTGAATCCATTGCCGCTTTTGACAAATTGTCAACGACAATTTTCTTGATGTCTAATTTGATCAACGACAATATTTCTTGAGCCTGTCTGCGACCTTATCTACTTGACCATAGCTATCTCTTATCTTGGATACTGCTAAGCTGGCATCAATCCTGTCCTTCTAAGTGTAGCCTCGATTATTGAATCAATTGCCAGGCTTTTGACAATATTGTCTACCTTTATCCTTGAATTCCTGATGCGGGCTTGGTCCAGCGTATTAGCTGTGCATCCAGTGATAGACTGGTAAGAGCTGATGTCATTGAGGTCTCAGCTTATACTGCTGTAATCGTGCCGTGGATGTGCTTCCCATTTGGTCCCTGTTATGCAAAGGCCATGCATGCATGATGTGAAATGCATGAATGCAGAGCATGTGTAACTGATGGTTCTCACTTTTTTTTTTTGATTTTTTTTTCTTTTGTTTTTTTCTTTTTTTGTTTTCATGGATCTAGTTCTTCATGTCTTTGCTTTACTGGATCCTCTTTATGATTGCCTTCTTGGACTATCATTGAATCTCTTTATGCTTTCCAGCTGTTGTCCATTGCTCGCTTTCCAGTCCATTGCCTCAAAAGCCCAAGTCTTTTCAAAAGCTCCTTCAAAGAAGTTTTCCTTGACTTGTTCTTGAATTTTGGCCTCGATTTCCTTAATGTTCGCTCGCTTCGTACTTTATGCCTCTCTGGATAATTGTCCCTGTTGAAATATTCGTGAGTATGATTCTTTCTTGCTGACGTGAACATGCTAAGACTTCTGAAGCGATCATCCAGGCAACTACCAAGGCTATCTCCCGAAGATTTGTTACTCCTTCTTCTTTGTTAGCCTATGTTCTGTGCCGTTCGCAAAGCAGGACCTCAATCTTACCTGTTTTAATTCACAAAGCTTATCAAAGTAATCTACGGTCTTTGCTTTTTCTGAGTTTTAATTATTACTATCCTTCCTACAAAAGTCACAATTTATTGCACACTTAAGGCTAGTAGGAATGTGAGATTTGAAGGAAAAGAACTGGATAGAAATGACTTCATCATTTTTTTGAACAAGGGAATATAAAAGATAAATGTGAGATTTGACGAAGAAGAGCTAGAGAGAATTGGCTTTTTCATTTATGAGTAAGAGAATATGAAAGTCTTGGGTACAGATGAAGAACAATGAAAGTGTGAAGGGAAGAACACTCTCTTTGACAACTTTGATCAAATAAGCTTGGAAACCCTGTATCCACTTCTTCCCTTCTGTCCGAAAATTTCTTCATTATGCAAAGTATTTCTTTACTGAATCTGAATTTACTGGCTTTGGTATCTCTCGTCCATCCATTTCTGTTAGAATTAGTGCCCCTCCTGAAAATGCTTTCTTTACAACATATGGCCCGTCATAATTTGGTGTCCATTTTCCTCTGGAATCATGCTGAATGGGTAAAATTTTCTTGAGCACTATGTCACCCTCGTGAAATTGTCGTGGGCGAACCTTTTTATTGTAAGCACGAATCATCCTTCTTTGATAAAGCTGTCCGTGGCAAAGGGCTATCATTCTTCTTTCATCAATTAGGTTTAATTGCTCGTATCTAGCCTTGACCCATTCTGCTTCTCTTAATCGAGTATCCATTAGTACCCTTAATGAAGGAATTTCGACTTCGATGGGCAATACAGCCTCCATACCGTATACCAGAGAAAAAGGTGTTGCTCCAGTAGAAGTACGGGTAGAAGTTCTATAAGCATGTAGTGCAAAAGGTAACATCTCATGCCAGTCCTTGTAAGTGACGATCATCTTTTCAACAATTCTCTTGATATTTTTATTGGCTGCTTCTACTGCACCATTCATCATCGGTCGATAAGGTGCTGAATTGAGATGCTTGATCTTGAATTGCCGGCACAAAGTTTGCATCATTGCATTATTCAGGTTCGTGGCATTGTCTGAGATGATACACTCTGGCAGCCCATAGCGACAAATGATTTCTTTCTTAATGAACCGGCATACCACCTTTTGAGTTACACTTGCATAAGACACAGCTTCTACCCATTTAGTGAAGTAGTCAATTGCCACTAGGATGAATTTATGACCATTGGAAGCTTTGGGGGTAATGGCTCCAATGACGTCAATTCCCCACATGGCAAAAGGCCAAGGTATTGCTGTTACATTAAGAGGAGCAGGTGGAGCTTGGATCTTGTTGGCATATATTTGGCATTTGTGACATTTTCTTACGTGATTGATACAATCACTTTCCAATGTGAGCCAATAGTAACCAGCCCTCATTATTTGTCTTGCCATGGTATGACCACTAGTGTGGGCTCCACATATTCCAGAATGAACTTCTTCCATGATCTTTCGTGCTTCATGAGTATCTACACAGCGAAGTAGCATCGAGTCTGCGGTTTTCTTGTAAAGAATGTCAAGGTTTAAAAGAAAACCCATTGACAATCTTCGTAGAAATTTCTTGTCATTTTCTGATGCTTTTGGTGGATATACTCGTTCTTGGAGGTATTTCTTGATATCGTGATACCAAGGTTTTCCATCCAATTCTTCTTCGATGCTCATGCAATAAGCTGGAGAATCTATTATCTTCATTTCGAACACAGGAGTATGCTCGGGGTCGCTTATCTTGTACATAGCAGCTAAAGTAGCTAAAGCGTCTGGAATTTGATTATCTTCCCTTGGAAGATGATGGAAGCTTATACTGTTAAATCTTCGAGCCAAGTCTAGTATAAGCTTTTGGTAAGGGATCAATTTTGAATCCCTTGTCTCCCATTCTCCATTGATTTGACATATGACTAATGTGGAATCCCCATAAACTCAGAGATCTCATACTTTCAATTCTAATGCCATTTGGAGTCCCATAGCACATGCCTCATACTCTACTATATTGTTGGTACAAGGAAATGTAACTTTTGCTGTGATGGGGAACTGCTCTCCGATTGGAGAGATGAGTATAGCTCCAATCCCTTGTCCCAAAGCATTGGACGCTCCATCGAATGCCATTTTCCATGTTTCATTGTCTTCAGAGACTTCCTGTTCAATTGTCATTATATCTCCATCAGGAAAGTCCATTCTCATTGGCTCATAATCATCCAATGCTCTATCAGCAAGATATTCAGCAATCACACTCCCTTTTACAGCCTTTTGGGTGACGTACTGTATGTCGTATTCAGACAACAGCATTTGCCATTTTGCAATCCTGCCTGATAAAGCGGGTTTCTCAAAAATGTACTTAATGGGATCAGTCTTGGAGATCAGCAATGTGGTGTTATTGAGCATGTAGTGTCGTAGTCGGTGTGCTACCCATGCAATGGCGCAACAGGACTTTTCCACTATTGAGTATTTAGCTTCATATGTGGTAAGCTTTTTACTCAAATAGTAGATTGCATGTTCTTTCTTGCCTGTCTCATCACGTTGACCCAATACGGATCCTAATGAAGAATCCTGTATGGATAAATATAGAATCAACGGTTCTCCGGATCGAGGTGGTATCAAGACTGGTGGATTTGATAGATATTGCTTGATTTTCTCGAATGCTTCTTGACATTCGTTATTCCACTCGATCGGATTGTTCTTCTTTAGTGATTTGAAAAGAGGTTCACACTTGGACGTCAATTGTGATATGAACCTTGCTATAAAGTTGATTCTACCCAGAAAACCTCTTACTTGTTTTGGAGTTTTCGGGGGTTGCATTTCTTGTATCGCCTTGACTTTACTCGGGTCAACTCGAATCCCATCCTTGCTTACCATGAAACCCAATAACTTTCCTGAAGAGGCTCCGAAAGTACATTTGGCAGGATTCAACTTTAGTTGATATTTGCGAAGTCTATCGAATACTTTTCTTAGCACTTTTAGATGCGCCCCAGCAGTGAAAGTTTTGGCGATCAAGTCATCTACATATACTTCAATTTCTTTATGCATCATGTCATGGAATAACGCGACCATGGCTCTTTGATATGTAGCACCAGCATTCTTTAACCGAAAAGGCATCACCTTATAGTAGAAGGTACCCCAAAGGGTAATAAAAGCAGTCTTTATCATATCATCTGGATCAAGTTTGATTTGATTGTACCCAGAAAAACCATCCATGAAGGAACTCTTGAAGCACACTCTTGTGGAATAGTGCAATTTGAGATTGTTGGTTTATGGATGACTTTCCAAAAAGAACAAGATCGTTACAGTCTTGGGAATCTGATTTTAAACGACCCTGTTTGCCAGTTTGTGAGAAAATTGGATGGGATGCAAATTGCCGATTCATAGAAGGCATTGAAGCCGTTACTGGACGCAAAGCCCGTAGAAGACGTGGACCAAACTCACGATTACTGTACATGCTAGCTGTCACTTTTGAAATTTTCCTCCTCTTTTGGCAATAGTGTACCCACTCCTGACATGAGCTGCAGTTATGACTACTGTATATAGCTGCCACTTTTGAAATTTTCCTTCTCTTCTGACAATCACGTACCTACTCCTGATGTAAGCTACAGTAGCGACTACTGTACATGCTAGCAGTTATTTTGAAAATTTTCCTCCCCTTTTGATGATAATGTACCCATTCCTGACATGATTCATAGTCGTGACTACTGTGTATAGCGGTCCGATCTGTTCTTCTCGTCCTTTAGTTTTACTATCAGCATTTTCTTTCGTGTTTTTCTTTTCAGGGAATTTCTTTTGTAGGATAGTTTCATTCATGCTGATATTAAAACCATAGGACAAAGCCTTTAATTTGGAATGGCTGAGTAAAGAGTAATTTTTATTGCTCTTGAGACGCATTTTATTAGGTCGAGGTCCTAAGGAAAGCTCCTTAGCCTCGAAATCAATCAAACTTTCAACGATAGAAGAGTTCCTATCGTCGAGATTCTGAGGAGAGTTCCTTAAACCTCAAACAATCAACCATCAATTTTTCTTCAACGATAAGAGAGTTCTTATCGCAGAGGTTCTAAGGTAGGGCTCTTAACCTTAAACGTTCAACGATAGGAGAGTTCCTATCGTTGAGGTTCTAAGGAGAGTTCCTTAAACCTCAAACAATCAATCATCAATTTTTCTTCAAACGATAAGAGAGTTCTTATCGCAGAGGTTCTAAGGTAGGGCCCTTAACCTCAAACTTTCAACGATAGGAGAGTTCCTATCGTCGAGGTTCTAAGGAGAGTTCCTTAAACCTCAAACAATCAATCATCAATTTTTCTTCAAACGATAAGAGAGTTCTTATCGCAGAGGTTGTAAGGTAGGGCCCTTAACCTCAAACTTTCAACGATAGGAGAGTTCCTATCGTCGAGGTTCTAAGGAGAGTTCCTTAAACCTCAAACAATCAATCATCAATTTTTCTTCAACGATAAGAGAGTTCTTATCGCAGAGGTTCTAAGGTAGGGCCCTTAACCTCAAACTTTCAACGATAGGAGTGTTTCTATCGTTGAGGTTCTAAGGAGAGTTCCTTAAACCTCAAACAATCAATCATCAATTTTTTTTAAACGATAAGAGAGTTCTTATCGCAGAGGGTCTAAGGTAGGGCCCTTAACCTCAAACTTTCAACGATAGGAGAGTTCCTATCGTTGAGGTTCTAAGGAGAGTTCCTTAAACCTCAAACAATCAATTATCAATTTTTCTTCAACGATAAGAGAGTTCTTATCGCAGAGGTTCTAAGGTAGGGCCCTTAACCTCAAACTTTCAACGATAGGAGAGTTCCTATCGTCGAGGTTCTAGGGAGAGTTCCTTAAACCTCAAACAATCAATAATCAATTTTTCTTAAGCGATAAGAGAGTTCTTATCGCAGAGGTTCTAAGGTAGGGCCCTTAACCTCAAACTTTCAACGATAGGAGAGTTCCTATCGTCGAGGTTCTAAGGAGAGTTCCTTAAACCTCAATCAATCATCAATTTTTCTTCAAACGATAAGAGAGTTCTTATCGCAGAGGTTCTAAGGTAGGGCCCTTAACCTCAAACTTTCAACGATAGGAGAGTTCCTATCGTCGAGGTTCTAAGGAGAGTTTCTTAAACCTCAAACAATCAATCATCAATTTTTCTTCAACGATAAGAGAGTTTTTATCGCTGAGGTTCTAAGGTAGGGCCCTTAACCTCAAACTTTCAACGATAGGAGAGTTCTTATCGTAGAGGTTCTAAGGAGAGTTCCTTAAACCTCAAACAATCAATCATCAATTTTTCTTCAAACGATAAGACAGTTCTTATCGTAGAGGTTTTAAAGTGCGGCCCTTAACCTCAAACTTTCAACGATAGAAGAGTTCCTATCGTCGAGGTTCTAAGGAGAGTTCCTTAAACCTCAAACAATAAATCATCAATTTTTCTTCAACGATAAGAGAGTTCTTATCTCAGAGATTCTAAGGTAGGGCCCTTAAGCTCAAACTTTCAACGATAGGAGAGTTCCTATCATCGAGGTTCTAAGAAGAGTTCTTTAAACCTTAAACAATCAATCATCAATTTTTCTTCAACGATAAGAGAGTTCTTATCGCAGAGGTTCTAAGGTAGAGCCCTTAACCTCAAACTTTCAACGATAGGAGAGTTCCTATCATTGAGGTTCTAAGGAGAGTTCCTTAAACCTCAAACAATCAATCATCAATTTCTCTTCAATCATAAGAGAATTCTTATCGCAGAGGTTCTAAGGTAGGGCCCTTAACCTCAAACTTTCAGCGATAGGAGAGTTCCTATCGTCGAGGTTCTAAGGAGAATTCCTTAAACCTCAAACAATCAATCATCAATTTCTCTTCAACGATAAGAGAGTGCTTATCACAGAGGTTCTAAGGTAGTGCCCTCAACCTCAAACTTTCAACGATAGGAGAGTTCCTATCACCGAGGTTCTAAGGAGAGTTCTTTAACCTCAAACTTTCAATGATAGGAGAGTTCCTATCGTCGAGGTTCTAAGGAGAGTTCCTTAACCTCAAACTTTCGATGATAGGAGAGTTCCTATCACTGAGGTTCTAAGGAGAGTTCCTTAACCTCAAACTATCAACGATGGGAGAGTTCCTATCTCCGAGGTTCTAAGGAGAGTTCCTTAACCTCAAACCATCAATCAATCATTTTTTCTTCAACGATAGGACAGCTCCTATCTCCGAGGTTCTAAGGAGGATTTCTTAACCACACGATTTAGGCAGCAAGAAGGTTCTTAATGCCTAGCTAAGTCGAACGGAATTTGGTAACGACTTTGCATACATCATGTCCCATGAAGCATGCAAAGGGGGGCAGCTGTTGACACCCAATTTCGTCTGACTCTTTTTTTTTTTAAATAATAATTTAATTAAAAATTAAAAATAATAATTGTTAAAAATTATTATTAATTAATTATTATACAAAGAGAGAATTAAATTAAATAGTTTTGGGGAAGGGGCATTTGTTAAGTTAATATCTTTGTGTGTATATCCAAAAAAAAATTAATTAATTAAATTATTATTATTAATTAATTTATTATTATTACTAAAAAATTTTAATTAAGTTAATTAGTTTAGAATACATTTTGTTTTTATAAGGGTTTAGTTAAAAATAATATATGTGTGTATATATGTATGTATGAAATACAAAAGAAAACTCCATAAAAAAATGACAAAATTGAAAAGTTTAGGGTAAAAATGACAAAATTAAGAAGTTTTGGGAAAATTTGACAAAATCTGAAAATTTCAGGAGCATTTGGTAGTTTGTCACATGAATTTTGGGCCAAACCGACGGTTCTGGCCCAAATTGACAGAAAAAGACAAAATTGTCTCAATCAGAAGTTTCAGAAACATCCCCAAAGTCAAAAAGACGTAAAGGATTGAAACTGTCATTTTACCAAATTAAAAGATAAGTCTGTTTTTAATTAAATTTCAATTTTTTTTTAATTAAGGGAATCCAAGGCCCATTTCCCTATAAATAGGGGTGGAAATCTGTGAAGAAACCACGAAAAAAATCAAGATTAGAGCTCCATTTTAAAAAAAGGGAAAAACTATAGAAACAGTCTCTAACCTCTCCTCCCTCTTCCCAGAAAACTAAAAACTTTCCTTTTCTCTCTTTCAGCCCACTGCTTCCCTCATCCGTCAACCTCCGTTTTTTACCGCGTCTCGCCTTCCGTTACCAGTCACCGCACCTTCGCGTCTCACACTCCTCCGTCGCCAACCACTTCCCCCGCGTCTCGCCCTCCTCCGTCGCCAACCACCCCTGCGTCTCGCCCTCTGCCGGTTCGTCCCTCTCTTTTTCTTCCTCTCCCTCTCCGTTTCCCTCTATCTCTCTCCCTCCGGCCACCGTTCCACCTCCGTTTCGTTAACCCATCGCCGACGAAGCCAACCCTTCCTTTGGTGCGCCGCCCTCCGTCTCAGGCCACCACCGTCATAATCCTCCCCTCTTCACTGCCGTTCGCGCCAAGCCGGGAGAAGTCTGCAGAGAATTCCACCATCGCCCGACGCGCCGTCGCTACCCGACCCGCCACTTTCAAAATTTTAACTTTTTGGGTAAAACCCTTGTTTACTACTTCCTCTTCTTATTTTATTTCATTCAAGTCACTAACCTTTTAATTTTTTTCAGAACTAACTTTACTTACAACTAACTTTTATTATTATTATTATTGTTATTATTATTATTCCATTCAAGTCACTAACCTTTTAACTCCTGCAGAATTAATTGTTAGCAACTAACTTTACTAACAACTAACTTTTATTATTATTATTATTAACAACTAACTTTATTAACAACTAACTTTTATTATTATTATTATTATTATTATTATTATTACAACTAACTATATTAACAACTAACTTTTATTTTTATTATTATTATTGTTATTATTAACAACTAACTTTACTAACAACTAAATTTTATTATTATTATTATTATTATTATTATTATTAACAACTAATTACTAACAAGAACTTTTATTATTATTATTATTATTATTATTATTATTATTATTCATGGAAGGTTATACCTCCTATTTATTTATTTAAGTGGATGGCCAAAAAGCCCCACTTTATTTATTATCTTTTAATTTTCCTTTATTTACTTTATGTGTTTTTTATTTGTTTATTTATTTATTTATTTGCATATGTTATTTAATTTCTGCAATTTTTAAGTGGATGGTAAAAAAGCCCCACTTTATTTTCCTTTAATTTTCCTTTACTTAATTTATGCAAATTTTAATTATGTAGATGGTTAAACTTATTTCACTTATTTCACCTTTAGCCATAAAAATAAAAATAATAAATAAGTAAATAATAACAAATTAAAATAAGAATTTTTTTATGTGAATAATTAACTTTCTACTATTCATTTTTAGGGCTAACAAAAATCATTTTTTAACAAAAGCCAACCATCTTTTATTATTTTGAAACACATATTTTGTTTATTATTTCTTTAAAAACAACAAAAAGTTAACCTTTTATTCCCTTTTTATTAAAATTATGAAACAAACATAATTAAATAATTCCAAAAATTAAAATCAATTCTTTTTGAATATATCTTTAAAGTAATGATATTTAAAAATTTAAGAAAGATAGAAAAATAATAATAAAATATTCAAAATAATAAAAAATATGATTAAAATTAATAATTAATTAAATAATTAAAAAAAATTAAATTAAATTCCATGTCCAAATGATCCGCCAGGATCCATGGTTTGGAAAATGAAAAATATATATTTTTTTAAATAAAGTATATAAATAAAATTAATTTTATTTAGTTACTTTAAATTTTTATTTATCCAGTAAAAAGAATAAAAGAATAAAAAAACTTTGGGTAATATTTTACTTATTTCTTTATCCAGTAATATTTTACTTATTTCTATATCCAGTAATAAAGTGGGGCTTTTTGGCCATCTACTTAAATAAATAAATAGGAGGTATAACCTTCCATGAATAATAATAATAATAATAATAAAAGTTAGTTGTTAATAATAATAATAATAATAATAATAATAATAATAATAATAATAATAATAAAAGTTAGTTACTAACAATTAATTCTGCAGGAGTTAAAAGGTTAGTGACTTGAATGGAATAATAACAATAACAATAATAATAATAATAATAAAAGTTAGTTGTTAGTAAAGTTAGTTCTGCAAAAATTAAAAGGTTAGTGACTTGAATGAAATAAAATAAGAAGAGGAAGTAGTAAACAAGGGTTTTACCCAAAAAGTTAAAATTTTGAAAGTGGCGGGTCGGGTAGCGATGGCACGTCGGGCGATGGTGGAATTCTCTGCAGACTTCTCCCGGCTTGGCGCGAATGGCAGCGAAGAGGGGAGGATTACGACGGTGGTGGCCTGAGACGGAGGGCGGCGCACCAAAGGAAGGGTTGGCTTCGTCGGCGACGGGCTAACGAGACGGAGGTGGAACGGTGGCCGGAGGGAGAGAGATGAGGGAAATGGAGAGGGAGAGGAAGAAAGAGAGAGGGAGGAACTGGTGGAGGGCGAGACGCGGGGGGGGGGGGGGGGGGTGGTTGGCGACGGAGGAGTGTGAGACGCGAAGGTGCGGTGGCTGGTAACGGAAGGCGAGACGCGGTAAAAAACGGAGGTTGACGGATGAGGGAAACAGTGGGCTGAAAGAGAGAAAAGGAAAGTTTTTAGTTTTCTGGGAAGAGGGAGGAGAGGTCAGAGACTGTTTCTACAGTTTTTCCCTTTTTTTAAAATGGAGCTCTAATCTTGATTTTTTTCGTGGTTTCTTCACAGATTTCCACCCCTATTTATAGGGGAAGGGGCCTTGGATTCCCTTAATTAAAAAAAATTTGAAATTTAATTAAAAACAGACTTATCTTTTAATTTGGTAAAATGACAGTTTCAGTCCTTTACGTCTTTTTGACTTTGGGGATGTTCCTGAAACTTCTGATTGAGACAATTTTGTCTTTTTCTGTCAATTTGGGCCAGAACCGTCGGTTTGGCCCAAAATTCATGTGAAAAACTACCAAATACTCCTGAAACTTTCAGATTTTGTCAAATTTTCCCAAAAATTCTTAATTTTGTCATTTTTACCCTAAACTTTTCAATTTTGTCATTTTTTATGGAGTTTTCTTTTGTATTTCATACATACATATATACACACATATATTATTTTTAACTAAACCCTTATAAAAACAAAATGTATTCTAAACTAATTAACTTAATTAAAATTTTTTAGCAATAATAATAAATTAATTAATAATAATAATTTAATTAATTAATTTTTTTTTGGATATACGCACATAGATATTAACTTAACAAATGCCCCTTTCCCAAAACTATTTAATTTAATTCTCTATTTGTATAATAATTAATTAATAATAATTTTTAACAATTATTATTTTTAATTTTTAATTAAATTATTATTTTTTTAAAAAAAAAAAGTCGGACGAAATTGGGTGTCAACAGGATGATATCCAATTGACTCTTGTGACGCATTCTTGTGGATCTGTGCAACGTGAACTTCTTGGTTTATGGAGCATTTTTCATGAAGAACGAAACCGTTACAGTCCCGGGAATTTGACTTTAAACGATCTTGTTCGCTAGCTTGTAAGAAAACTGGATGGGTAGCAAATCCTCGACTCATAGAAGCCGTTAATGCCATTATTGGACGTAAAACCAGTGGAAGATGTGAGCCACAGTCACAATTACTGTACATACAGTTTATCATATTTGGAAAAATTTACATTTTCTTTTGACAGTAATGTACTTGCTCCCGTAAGTGTAATCGACACGTTATCCTTTCATCACTATAAATGCGTGTTCTTCTTTCCGGTTAAGCAGCGGATACGGTACTCCGTGACTCTCAAAGTCGGTTATTTCAGTTTCCTACAATAACTGATTCTTTTCCCTCATCTCTCAAATTCTTCTCTCATCAATGGATTCTACTCTTTCTGCCCTGCGAAAGTACTTTCCTTCCCTCCCAATAAATGTTCTTAAAAAGATCTACCATGCTAGATGTGAAAGAATCAGAGTTTTTATACGCAAGGGCGTTCCTGACAATGTGCAGTGGATAATTGAAGCTAAGGTCCGTTCGGCTGGTGAAGTTGCAGATGCATTTATGCCTCGTATGCCCGGCTTAGGTAAAAGCGCTTATGCCAAAAAGCGAAGAGCAAAGAGGCTAGATGTCTGTTATAAATGTGGACGATGGAATTGCAATACTAAATGCCGCTCTTTAGGATACATCTCCAAAAATCGTGAAGATAAAAGAAAATTCATTAAGAATGGCCTGCGTAAGGAATCTCTGGAGGATATCCGAGGGACTCTTGAAACGCATTCTTGTGGAATAGTACAACGCGAAATAGTCGATTTATGGAGGACTTACCATAAAGAACGAGACCGTTACAGTCCCGGGAATCTGACTTTAAACGACCCTGTTTGCCAGCTTGTAAGAAAACTGGATGGGAAGCAAATCCCCGACTCATAGAAGGCGTTGAAGCCGTTACTGGACGTAAAATCAGTGGAAGATGTGAGCCACAGTCACAATTACTGTACATATAAGCTGTCATTTTGAAATTTGTCTTTTCTTTTGACAATAATGTACTTGTTTCTGTAAGCGTAATAAACACGTTATCCTTTCATCGCTATAAATGCGTGTTCTTCTTTCTGGATACGGTACTCCGTGACTCTCAAAGTCAGTTATTTCCGTTTCCTACAATAACTAATTTCTTCCTTTCTTCTCTTAAATTCCTCCTTCATCAATGGAGTCTTCTCTTTCCGCCCTACGAAAGTATTTTCCTTCCCTCCCAATAAATGTTCTTAAAAAGATTTATCAAGCTAGATGTGAACGATTCAGAGTATTTATGCACAAAGGCATTCCTGATAATGTGCGGTGGCTAATCGAAGCTAAGGTTCGTTCGGCTGGTGAAGTTCCAGATGCATTCTTCCCCCGTATGCCCGGCTTTGGTAAAAGCGCTTATGCCAAAAAGAGAAGAGCAAGGAGGCTAGGCGTCTGTCATAATTGTGGATGGTGGATTTGCGGCAATAAATGTCGTTCTTCAGGGATGATCACCAGAAATCGTGAAGATAGAAGAAAATTCATTAAGAATGGCCTGCGTAAGGAATCTCTGGAGGATATCCGAGAGACTCTTGAAGCGCACTCTTGCGGAATGGTGCAATTTGAGATTGTCGGTTTATGGATGACTTTCCAAAAAGAACGAGATCGTTACAGTCTTGGGAATCTGACTTTAAACGACCCTGTTTGCCAGTTTGTGAGAAAACTAGATGGGATGCAAATCGCCGATTCATAGAAGGCATTGAAGCCGTTACTGGACGCAAAGCCAGTGGAAGACGTGGACCAAAGTCACGATTACTGTACATGCTAGCTGTCGCTTTTGAAATTTTCCTCCCCTTTTGGCAATAATGTACCCACTCCTGACGTGAGCCATAGTCTTGACTACTGTATATAGCTACCATTTTTGAAATTTTCCTTCTCTTCCGACGATCATGTACCTACTCCTGACGTGAGCTACAGTCACGACTATTGTATATGCTAGCTGTCGCTTTTGAAAATTTTCCTTCTCTTCCGACAATCACGTACCTACTCCTGACGTAAGCTACAGTCATGATTACTGTACATGCTAGCAGCCATTTTGGAAATTTTCATCCTTTTTTGATGATAATGTACCCATTCCTGATGTGAGCCATAGTCGTGACTACTGTGTATAGCTGTCATTTTGAAAATTTTTCTCCTCTTCCGACAATAATGTATCCACTCTTGAAAATAAAATTAATGCTTTATCTCTTCATCTCTATAAATATATCATCTTTTCTTCTTTTCTCACAAGGGCAAGAATAGGATGGAGAAAACCTCAACTCGTAAATCCTGAAGTATTTGTGTATTTTCTGGGGCTTTTCCTGGAAAAGATGAAGAGTACTTAAAGGCAGCCAACCATTTGGGTAGAGTATTAGCTGAGCGAAAAATACATTTAGTTTATGGAGGAGGTAGTGTCGGATTAATGGGAGGTGTAGCATCAGCAGCATCTCTAGGAGGAAGCCAAGTTCTGGGCATTATCCCTGGACCTTTGAAATTTGTTTCTGGGGGCACGATTGGAGAAGAATTAGTGGTTAAAAATCTGCAAGAGCGTGTGTTACAAATGCTTCTTAATGCTGATGCTTTTATCGCTCTACCAGGTGGTTTTGGCACATTGGGAGAAGTCTTCCAAATTGCTTCCATGGCCCAACTTAATTTGCATAAGAAACCTATTGGGCTGTTAAATGTTAACAATTTCTTTACAGGTCTGATATCTTTTGTGGATTATGCAGTGCAGAAGAATTTTATATCAAGAGTAGCACGACAAATCCTAATATCCGCAAAAACTGCTGAAGAATTGCTTGATAAAATGCAAGCTTTTGTTCCTGAACCAGATCCAGCAATGATTCAGATAGACTGGACACGACAGTCTTTCCCGACCAGTTCCATCCCATAATTGTCCTTTACCCGGCCTGTTGAAGCATTGTGGAAGAAGAAGCGATCCGATCTGTTCTTCTTGTCCTTTAGTTTTATTATCAGCATTTTCTTTCATGTTTCAGTTTTTCTTTTCAGGGAATTTCTTTTTTTTTTTACCTTGTAGGATAGTTTTGTTCATGCTGATATTAAAACCATAGGACAAAGCCTTTAGTTTGGAATGGCTGAGTAAAGAGTAATTTTTTTTACTCTTGAGACGCATCCTATTAGGTCTACTAGTCATGACATTTTGGGGTAGCTAAGCTTCAACCTTATTTGGATGACATATCTCACAAGGGAATCTATATTTTCTGAAGAAAATATTAGATGAAACCTTGGATATTGATTCCAAACATCCGTTCCCTTTACATAATTTGTCAGTGTTATTGTCATCATCAAGATTCACTCATTTTATCGAAGTCTAAATTTTTGTACTCGCCTATTATGAAAATTCACACTTTTGAAGAAAATTATTCCAATTTCAATTACTTTCATATAAATTTCGCTCGAGGTAAAAAAAAAATCCTTAAGGAAAAAGAGTTTTTCTCCACATAAATCAATTTTCCTTCAACGGTAGGAAGGTTCCTATCGCCGGGTTCTAAGGAAAGCTCCTTAGCCTCGAAATCAATCAATCAATTTTCCTTCAACGATAGGAAGGTTCCTATCGCAGAGGTTCTAAGGAAGGTTCCTTAACCTCAAAATCAATCAATCAATTTTTCTTCAACGATAGGAGAGTTCCTATCGCAGAGGTTCTAAGGTAGGGCCCTTAACCTCAAACTTTCAACGATAGGAGAGTTCCTATCGTCGAGGTTCTAAGGAGAGTTCCTTAAACCTCAAACAATCAATCAATCAATTTTTCTTCAACGATAGGAGAGTTCCTATCGCCGAGGTTCTAAGGAGAGTTCCTTAACCTCAAACTTCAATCAATCAATTTTTTTTCAACGATAGGAGAGTTCCTATCGTCGAGGTTCTAAGGAAAGTTCCTTAAACCTCAAACAATCAATCATCAATTTTTCTTCAACGATAGGAGAGTTCCTATCGCCGAGGTTCTAAGGAGAGTTCCTTAACCTCAAACTTTCAACGATAGGAGAGTTCCTATCGTCGAGGTTCTAAGGAAAGTTCCTTAAACCTCAAACAATCAATCATCAATTTTTCTTCAACGATAGGAGAGTTCCTATCACCGAGGTTCTAAGGAGAGTTCCTTAACCTCAAACTCAATCAATCAATTTTCTTTCAACGATAGGAGAGTTCCTATCGTAGAGGTTCTAAGGAAGAGTTCCTTAACCTCAAAATCAATCAATCAATCAATTTTTCTTCAACGATAGGAGAGTTCCTATCGCAGAGGTTCTAAGGAGAGTTCCTTAACCTCAAAAATCAATCAATCAATTTTTCTTCAACGATAGGAGAGTTCCTATCGCAGAGGTTCTAAGGAGAGTTCCTTAACCTCAAACAATCAATCAATCAATTTTTCTTCAACGATAGGAAGAGTTCCTATCGCAGAGGTTCTAAGGAAGGTTCCTTAACCTCAAACAATCAATCAATCACAGACAATTTCTCTTCAACGATAGGAGAGTTCCTATCGTCGAGGTTCTAAGGAGAGTTCCTTAAAACCTCAAACAATCAATCATCAATTTTTCTTCAACGATAAGGAGAGTTCCTATCGCAGAGGTTCTAAGGAGAGTTCCTTAACCTCAAACTCAATCAAATCTTTTTCAACGATAGGAGAGTTCCTATCGTCGAGGTTCTAAGGAGAGTTCCTTAAACCTCAAACTCAATCAATCAATCAATCAATTTTTCTTCAACGATAGGAGAGTTCCTATCGCAGAGGTTCTAAGGAGTAGGGCTTAACCTCAAACCTCATCAATCAATTTTTCTTCAACGATAGGAGAGTTCCTATCGCAGAGGTTCTAAGGAGAGCCCTTAACCTCAAAAATCAATCAATCAATTCAATTTTTCTTCAACGATAGGAGAGTTCCTATCGTCCGAGGTTCTAAGGAGAGTTCCTTAAACCTCAAACAATCAATCATCAATTTTTCTTCAACGATAAGAGAGTTCTTATCGCAGAGGTTTTAAGGTAGAGCCCTTAACCTCAAACTTTCAACGATAGGAGAGTTCCTATCGTCGAGGTTCTAAGGAGAGTTCCTTAAACCTCAAACAATCAATCATCAATTTTTCTTCAACGATAAGAGAGTTCTTATCACAGAGGTTTTAAGGTAGGGCCCTTAACCTCAAACTTTCAATGATAGGAGAGTTCCTATCATCGAGGTTCTAAGGAGAGTTGCTTAAACCTCAAACAATCAATCATCAATTTTCTTCAAACGATAAGAGAGTTCTTATCGTAGAGGTTTTAAGGTAGGGCCCTTAACCTCAAACTTTCAACGATAGGAGAGTTCCTATCGTCGAGGTTCTAAGGAGAGTTCCTTAAACCTCAAAAAATCAATCATCAATTTTTCTTCAACGATAAGAGAGTTCTTATTGCAGAGGTTCTAAGGTAGGGCCCTTAACCTCAAACTTTCAACGATAGGAGAATTCCTATCGTAGAGGTTCTAAGGAGAGTTCCTTAACCTCAAACTATCAACGATAGGAGAGTTCCTATCTCCGAGGTTCTATGGAGAGTTCATTAACCTCAAACCATCAATCAATCAATTTTTCTTCAACGATAGGACAGGTCCTATCGCCGAGGTTCTAAGGAGGATTTCTTAACCTCACGATTTAGGCGGCGAAAAGGTTCTCAATGCCTAGCTAAGTCGAACAAAATTTGGTAACGACTTTGCAAACATCATGTCCCATGAAGCATGCAAAGGGGGGCAGCTGTTGACATCTAATTTCGTCCGACTCTTTTTTTTTTAAAAAAAATAATAATTTAATTAAAAATTAAAAATAATAATTATTAAAAATTATTATTAATTAATTATTATACAAATAGAGAATTATATTAAATAGTTTTGGGGAAGGGGCATTTGTTAAGTTAATATCTATGTGCGTATATAAAAAAAAAATTAATTAATTAATTAAATTATTATTATTAATTTATTTATTATTATTACTAAAATTTTTTAATTAAGTTAATTAGTTTAGAATACATTTTGTTTTTATAAGGGTTTAGTTAAAAATAATATATGTGTGTAGATATGTATGTATGAAATACAGAAGAAAACTCCATAAAAAATGACAAAATTGAAATGTTTAGGGTAAAAATGACAAAATTAAGAAGTTTTGGGAAAATTTGACAAAATCTGAAAGTTCCAGGAGCATTTGGTAGTTTGTCACATGAATTTTGGGCCAAACCGAAGGTTGTGGCCCAAATTAACAGAAAAAGACAAAATTGTCTCAATCAGAAGTTTCAGGAACATCCCCAAAGTCAAAAAGACGTAAAGGACTGAAACTGTGATTTTACCAAATTAAAATATAAGTATGTTTTTAATTAAATTTCAAATTTTTTTAATTAAGGGAATCCAAGGCCCCTTCCCCTATAAATAGGGGTGGAAATCTGTGAAGAAACCACGAAAAAAATCAAGATTAGAGCTCCATTTTAAAAAAAGGGAAAAACTTTAGAAACAGTCTCTGACCTCTCCTCTCTCTTCCCAGAAAACTAAAAACTTTACTTTTCTCTCTTTCAGCCCACTGTTTCCCTCATCCATCAACCTCCGTTTTTTACCGCGTCTCGCCTTCCTTTACCAGCCACAGCACCTTCGCGTCTCACACTCCTCCGACGCCAACCACCTCCCCCGCGTCTCGCCCTCCTCCGTCGCCAACCACCCCCGCGTCTCGCCCTCTGCCGGTTCGTCCCTCTCTCTTTCTTCCTCTCCCTCTCCGTTTCCCTCTATCTCTCTCCCTCTGGCCACCATTCCACCTCCGTCTCGTTAGCCCATCGCCGACGAAGCCAACCCTTCCTTTGGTGCGCCGCCCTCCGTCTCAGGCCACCACCGTCGTAATCCTCCCCTCTTCGCTGCCGTTCGCGCCAAGCCGGGAGAAGTCTGCAGAGAATTCCACCATCGCCCGACGCGCCGTCGCTACCAGACCCGCCACTTTCAAAATTTTAACTTTTTTGGGTAAAACCCTTGTTTACCACTTCATCTTCTTATTTTATTTCATTCAAGTCACTAACCTTTTAATTTTTGCAGAACTAACTTTACTAACAACTAACTTTTTTTATTATTATTATTGTTATTATTATTATTCCATTCAAGTCACTAACATTTTAACTCCTGCAGAATTAATTGTTAGTAACTAACTTTACTAACAACTAACTTTTATTTATTATTATTATTATTAACAACTAACTTTATTAACAACTAACTTTTATTGTTATTATTATTATTAACAAGTAACTTTTATTTATTTATTATTATTATTATTATTATTATTATTATTAACAACTAATTACTAACAAAGAACTTTTATTATTATTATTATTCATGGAAGGTTATAATTCCTATTTATTTATTTAAGTGGATGGCCAAAAAGCCCCACTTTTATTTATTAATCTTTTAATTTTCCTTTATTTA
Source organism: Aquilaria sinensis (assembly GCA_005392925.1). NCBI lineage: Eukaryota > Viridiplantae > Streptophyta > Magnoliopsida > Malvales > Thymelaeaceae > Aquilaria > Aquilaria sinensis. The sequence goes on along the minus strand of SMDT01002071.1, from coordinate 9,160 downwards.
CTTTATGTGTGCTTATTTATTTATTTATTTATTTATTTTTTGCATATGTTATTTAATTTCTGTAATTTTTAAGTGGATGGTAAAAAAAGCCCCACTTTATTTTCCTTTAATTTTCATTTACTTAATTTATGCAAATTCTAATTATGTAGATTGTTAAACTTATTTCACTTATTTCACCTTTAGCCATAAAAATAAAAATAATAAATAAGTAAATAATAAATAAATTAAAAAAGAATATTTTTTTTTATGTGAATAATTAACTTTCTACTATTTTTCTTTAGGGCTAACAAAAATATCATTTTTAACAAAATCCAACCATATTTTTATTATTTTGGAACACATATTTTATTTATTATTTCTTTAAAAAACAACAAAAAGTTAACCTTTTATTCCCTTTTTATTAAAATTATTAAACAAACATAATTAAATAATTCCAAAAAAACAAAAATCAATTTCTTTTTGAATATATCTTTAAAAGTAATGATATTTAAAAATTTAAGAAAGATAGAAAAAATAATAAAAAAATATTAAAAATATTAAAAAAATTATTATATTAAAATTAATAATTAATTAAAGAAACAATTAATAAAAAAAATTAAATTCCATGTCCAAATGATCCACCAGGATCCATGGTTTGGAAAACGAAAAATATATATTTTTTTAAAATAAAGTATATAAATAAAATTAATTTTTATTTAGTTACTTTAAATTTTTCTTTATCCAGTAAAAAGAATAAAAAGAATAAAAAAACTTTGGGTAATATTTTACTTATTTCTTTATCCAGTAATATTTTACTTATTTATTTAAAATAATAAAAAATATAACTTTTTGGTTCCTTTATTAAAAAAATAAAAATCTTAGCCAAATGATTTTAAATAAAAAATAATAAAAAAGAAAATAAATTCTCTTTAAATATTTTAGACTTATTAATTAGATGTATTTTTTTAGACTTATAAATTAAATAATTACTTTTTGGTTCATCTTTTATTAAATAAAAAGAATAAAACATAAAATAAAACATATGAATGTCAAGATTTTTTTTTAAAATTATATAACTCTTTAGTTTTCTTTATTAAATAAAGAATCTTGATATTAGATAATTTAAAAAAAAATTTACTTTTTGGTTCCTTTATAAATTAAGTAATTACTTAAAAAAGGTAAAAATAAAGATCTTTCATTAAACAAGAAAATAAAAAAGAAAAGTAAAAGAAAAAAAAAAAAGAAAAAAGAAAAAGAAAGAAAGAAAAGAAAGAAGTACAAAAAAAAAATAATAAGAAATAATTTTTTTTTTAAAAAAAATAGGGCATTAAAAAAAATCTAAAATTTCATAAAAATTATGACAAAATTAGTAATTAAACTATTAATTAATTTAATAAAAAAATAAGAATTAAAAATATAAATAATTAACAATAAAATTTTAAATTAAAATTCATGTCCGGGTGATCCGATAGGATTCATGGCTTGGAGAAAACATAAAAGTTTTAAATGAAATGAAATTAAATACAAAAGGATAAAAATCCATATTCTGATAATTCAGCAGAATTTATGACATGGATTAAATTCTTTAAAATTTCATCAAATTCCGTGTCCGGGTGATTCGGCAGAGTCCATGGTTCGGAAATATCAAATTTATACAAATTAATTACCGAAGATTTTAAAACCCGTATTAATTTAAAAATCCACATCCGACTAATTCAGTTAAATTTTTCAGTTTGAAAATTAACTGAAATCATTTAAAAGCAAAGAAAAAATAAATTAAAATCAACTAAGGTACCAATTTTGGGCGTTTTAACAAAGTTGTTTTAACGTAACCGTACTCCCGAACCCCCGAACTCTCGCAGACCGTATTTTAGGTGTCCAATCGACCTGAGCGAAAACCGATTGGTGGCGACTCCCGAAAACGACCCGCACGTTGCCACAGCCCTAATCCCTAAATCCTAACCCTAACCCTAATTCTCAAACTGTAAACCTTAATCTTTAACCCTAGATTATAAACAGTAAACATTAAACCCTATACCCTTAACTTTAAACCTTAAACCTTAAATCCATAAATTATTAAACTTTAACCATAATCCTAAATTCTTAGACTCTAACACTTATGATTTAGTCCAGATTCTCACTGTCTAATTACCCTAACCGTCAATCTTAACCACTAACATTAAACTTCTATATAATTGTTTTTGTTAGTAATTAAACATGTCTAGTAAATTTCCATTTTAGTGGTTTCTATATTTAGAAAGTAGAATTTTTTTAAGGTTTTCATATTTAGTAAGTTTAAAGATTTTGGTATAAATTTATTAAAATTACAACATTGGTCCCTAAATTATTTATGTTCTTGAAATTAGGTACTAGAATTTTGAAAAATATAAATTTTAGTTATAGATAACAATTACTCTAATGGATCATAAAATTTTTAATAATTATCAATTTCACACAACTATTAAGATATTACAGTTTAGTAGTAGTTATTGATTGTTGGAAAATTGTAGAAATTAGTAAAAAATCAAAGGTAAATAGGGGAAAACAATAACATATCAAGGCAAAATCATAGGAAAAATCAAATGAAAAGAAGGGGGTTTTGGGCAGGATACAAAAAAGTTTTAAGAAAATTTAGGCATGACTTCTGTGATGATTTCAATTACCAAAGGGCACATGGCAAGATCAAGGGTTTACCAAGTGCCATGTGGTGAAATTGTTACTGCATAGATGGTGATGATTATAATTGTCACAAATTTGTGATGATTTAGCTTCGATTCTAATTTTAATTGAGGCTAAATCATCACAATAAAAGTGATGATTTTAATCATCACTATTTTCCTAATAACCCCAGAGCATCTGCCTTTTTCTTCTCATTTTTTATTCTTTCTATACTTCTCCAGTCACTTCCTCTTCACATCATCTCTTTCATCCGTTGAGCATTTATTCTCCACTGCCCTCTTCTTTCCTATAATTTTCTCTTCTCCTTTTCTCCTATCCTCCATTCATAAAACATCTCTCTGATTTGCCTTTCTCCTCTATTGGCTAATTCTTCTGGAAGTGATCGAGAAGGGATTCTGTTCTCCTCTGTTGGTCGATTCTTCTAGAAGCATTCTAGGTAATGAAGCCATCTCCTTGGCTTAATTTTTTTTAAGTAGTAAATTTTAAAATGCTAATGATTATGTCAGATATTGTGTGATTATAGTGATTGTATGTTTTTCCTTGGCTTAATTTTGTTTGTCTAGAATTGTTGCTATAGTGATTATAGGTAATTTTGTGATAATGGGTGACTGGGTGATTATAGTTTATATAGTTTTTATTACATGATAAATTTATGGATAATTTTATAATTAATTAAAGTTTATGGGCTTAATCCAAAAACTTACCAAAATTATAAATAAAATTGTAAGTAATTAAAATTTAGGGGCTTAACTGAAAAAAGTACCAAAATTATGGATAAAATTACAAGTAATTAAGGTTTTGAGGCTTAATTGAAAAACATACCAAAATTATAGATAAAATTGTTAGTAATAAAATTTTAGGGGCTTAATTGACCTTAATCAGGATTTCACGTCATCTTTTGCCCATTGGTAGCCAAGGATGTGGCTCATACTCAGTTGTGCCGCTAGCCACTTTGACCACCCCTACTCAATAGCCTGCCATTTTAACATGGTGCCTTTGACCCCCACACTACAGGGGGTTGACATCGACCTCACAGACCTACTATGGCACACAAAGTTATTACCACCCGTCATTAGACTTTTTGGATGAGATGCCACAATACAGAAATCTGGCCAAATTTTTATTAAGAACTGATCAATGCAACATCGGGTTGATCCCCTTTGATGATTCTTGAGTGTCTTAGGAGTCGTTATTATCATCACAACAACAGCTGGCAGAGGGTCCAATAGCCGGTGGGGGGAACCCAACAGCAGATTATCGTAAAGAAGACCTCAAACAATGAGTAGATTCCCAATATCTCACTAGCCCTAGGGCCCGATGAAGGGGTTACGACATCATCACTTACGTACACCTCCTCTACCAGCATAGTGCTAGATGATTGTCCCACGCTAGTATGTATACCAAAGTTTCAAAATTTTCTTAAAATCCTAAACTATAAAATTCCTTAGAATTAATTATAATTTGAATTACTCATAATAACATTCTAGTGGATTCGTCCATCCGACAGACTTCCTACTCTATTCCCCTGAGGTTATGGAGTGGGCCTTGGCTCTTATGGACGAAGATCCTACCTGAGACATGTGAGGAGCATGTCATTCAACTGAATGTGAGTTTTTTAATTTGTTTTTTTTTTCAATATTGACAATAGGTGATTGATGCCTAATTAAATTGTTTGAAATGTCAAGTGTTTTATCAGTGGGAGCCTCGAGACTTCAACGATATTCGTTGACCCATTTTCAAGTACTACTTAAACCCCATCAAGAATTGAGTATATAAATAGAGCGAGAATCCAGCGCAGAAGGTCCTGGTATACAATGACCAAAACCACAACTTCAATCTCCTGTGCCTATATGTCCCCTTACATATAATGCCTACTTGTGGGAGTAGATATTGGTAGAAGGAATAGGGGTAAAAATGGTTTGAAGCTAGAAATCCTGTCTCGTGTTAGCTCAAGATAAGCTTTTTTTAAATTTAATTAAAGTTTTTTAAACTTTAATTAAAGTTTTATTATTTGATTGTAGGACATATATGTGGAGCAAGTCACCTAAAAGTACCTCAACCTCGTGAATTGTCTCCCATTTGACAATGAGTGTTTGGCATAAGGTTCGTGGGCCACTGAAAAAGTGATGGATGTCACGTTTCCCACCTCCCCCTGTAAATCCTGATGTCTTTGAACCACAATGGGTAATTTTAATTCGACATATTTACTGGTAATTCTTTTATAAGTTATACTCCCCCGATTTCGTATTAGTTAGCCCTTTTACCTTTTATTGACTATAGTTTGACTTGAATATATTTATTATTAATATGTATTGAAAAAAATAAAAAAAAATTATATTTAGAAACTATAAACTTTAAAGTTTCATTTTCATATAAAAAATTCATATTTTTATGATAAATCTTAATAGAAATAAAATAATAAATTAATTACTGTAAATAGTAAAGAGGATAGCTTTTGTGAGACAGAGTGAGTACAAAATTATCAAAACTAACTAACTATTTTTGTAGGCATACATTGGTACCCAGTTAGCTAAGGGAGAAGGATGCAACCCTACGCAAACAGGCTAGGACATTAAAAGTAGTTTCGAGCAAGTCACCACTGAGTTGACCTAGATCAGTCTAACATGCAGGAGTAGATTTAGAGCCAGATAAGTAGTGCAGTCAGTGCTGTTATGCACAAGCTTATATGGAGCTGAGTCATTCTAGCTACATCAATTCTAGGTAGATTGCCAACTGGATCCTCCAAGGGTGGAGCTGAGGGTGGTAGTGCACGAGATGGTGGTTTAAGTCCACCATAGTAATGAGGGTATGATTGGAGTTTAGGTTTTTTTTTTTCATTTTTATGTATTTATGAGACATATGTTTTTGTAAATTAATGATATATATATATTGATAATATTTTATTATTCATCTACAACAATTTAATATAATATGCTATAGTATTAATATAATATACTAATTTAATTAATTATATACACAAAAATTAGCAATTATAAAAAATAGATGAACCATAAATCATCACAGAATTGAAAATATGCCTATAATTCTAATCATTGCTCTTTGATTGAGGAAAAATCATTGCTCTATGATCGAGGGTAGGGATGGCAATGGAGCGAGTGAGAACCGCAAACCGCGGATATCCACCCGTGACGGACGGGTTAACGGGTAAAAATATCCGTGATGGGCGGCATGGGTAAAAAATTTCACCCGTCTGACGGGTGCGGGTGGGTGACGGGTAGGGGTATCCGTCGCGGATAAATCCGCACCCGCATACCCATAAAACCCGCGAAACATTGAAATTTCAATTTTACCCTTACACTCAGCAGTAGCCAGTAAAATTTAGATAAGAATCAGAAATTTGGCCGATTGGCCTTGGCCCGATTCTGCTCTGCGTGCGACTGCGTACCCTTACGCACGGCACGGCTTCGCTTCACCGAGTCGGTCTCCGTCTCGCCTGAGCACTGAGGTCTCGGCGTCTCGCACAGTCTCCGTCTCGCCTCGCCTCGCCTCGCCTCGCCTCGCCAGTCGCCAATTCTGCCGAATCGGCCCTTCGCTCACGACCTGATCGCCACGAGATCACGATCGCTCTCGCCCACGACCTCGCCGGCCTGATCGATCACGAGCGCTCTCGCCTCGCCTGATCTGATCGCTCACGATCGCTCGCCTGTTCTGATCGATCGCTCGCCTGTTCTGATCGCCTCTGATCGCTCGCTCGCTCGCCTGATCTGGATTCGAGTCCTGGCTTCCCATGGTTCCAGTTGAGTAGAAGATTGTTATACCTAGGAATTGGGGCAACTATATGCATTTTTTTTTCTCTTTAATCCGTAGAAGAGTTAAATGAATTGAGCTTTTAATCGTTTGCCTTTCTATTGTCTAGATTAACCACTGCTCATTTGATCCTCTGAGCTGCCATCTAGTTTTTCACTATCTACTAGGGTATTATGCGGACGATATTAGAAGTATATGTTTTGTGTTAATGATAGTAATTTCTGTGATTTTAATTGGCTACGTATCCATAACTGCAGAACAAGATTCTTGGGTCTTCACCAACAATTTGATCACATGTCCATTTATATGAACATAGCTCTTGTCTGGAGAATGACGTTTTCAGCTACTTGGAACTATTGAATGAAAAGTAAATTGAGACATAAATTGAACTGTTTAGCAATTTCGAAGTTTACAAAATAAGCCTAAACCGCGGATTATCCGCGGACTGGATTATCCGCGGGTTGCGGGCACGGATGTTATTTTTTACCTGTCAGCGGATATCCGCGAGCTGGCGGGTACGAAAAAAACCGCGGGCACGGATGGTGGATATGGGGTATCCGCGGCCGATCCACCCCGTTGCCATCCCTAATTGAGGGAAAATCATCACTTTATTTTTTAAGGGAAAATCATCGTGCTTTGTTCGAGGGAAAATCATCACATCAAAATCAATACATAGTCACCACTTTTAGTACAACAATTAGAATCGTCGCCTTTTTACCTTGATATTGCCATGATTCCTTATTGGCTATGAGGATTTTTGTGATGACACTCACGATGATTGTTTTGTAGCAAATTTCTCTTTTGCTATGATTATGCCACTGTTTCTTCAATAAATAGGCTTATGGTTGACAAAACTTAACTTAACTCGATGACCTGGCTCGACCAAACTGAATCTAAACTCGACCTGACCTGATTTGATTAGAGAAGTCAATGACGTAAACCCGACTATATCCAACCCAACCTAATCCTAAACCTGATTAAAGTGAAACCCAAAAAGCCCAAACCCGAGCCTGATCCAACTTGAACTCGAAATGACCTGATGATTAAACCCAATAGAACCTGATTTTAACCTAAGTTAACATAAAATATATAGTAAAAAAATATTTTAAAAAATTATAATTTGAATCCAGGTGGCTAGGTTTCTTCTATCACTACAAGGACAAAGAGCATTTCCTATGTCAATTTCCTACGGAAAAAACGTAGGAAAACTATTCGCAAGAAAACCATCGGACAAAAAATTATGTCCGACGATTTTCATTCAATAAAAGTGTGATAGATACAACCGTAGCACATCTGTCAGAATAGGATGGCGGGAAATTTTGGCGCCAAAAGCATCTGATGCTTTTTATGCAAATTAAATAGGTAGGGACCACATGTGAAAAAAAAGCGTTGGATATGTTGTCCGACGCTTTTCCTACAATATGTTGTCCTATGCTTTTGAGACAGACGAGGATATGGACGTCCTAAAAATGTAGGAAATTTATTCCTTCGATTTTCCTACAGTTTACTTTTCCTACATTTTTTTGACGTAAATTGCTACATATTTGCTACACCAGTTTCGCAGTTTGACTTTTCATATGTATCCTCCAATTTTGCTATAGATTTTGCTTATTCGGCATCCATTTTCGTTTCTGTTTCAACATCTTCCTCAGCTCAATCAAGGTGTTTCAAAATAATTTAGAGGTTTGTGATTTAAATGGTAATTATTTGTTTTTTAGAAGATATAGTTATGTTGTTTTAGGTAGCTGATTTATATGACAGCATGTTGTTGTATAATAAGTATTTATTTATTATACCTTAGATTCTCCATCCATAATTGTGTTGATGAAAAATATAATATTGGTCCGATTCAGATTGTGGGGAAACAAAATGTATTGGATTAAGTTATATTTGTGATTAACATAATCATGGATTGCCCAAACAGTTGAAAGTTGCATAAGCAGTATTGCAATTAATGTATTTTTTTCGTAGTAACAGTTTGTGCATTTTGGTTGACTATTTCCTAAATTGTTCCCATCGTGTATTTCTCTATAAGTTGATATTGTTGAGAAATACGGTGAATGAGAACTGAAGGAAAATGCTGCCGAAATTTACATATATGCTCATACAATGGAACAGTTAAAATGCTTTACTGCTTATGAAACTTTCAATGAAGTAGGGCCCTTACCTTAATGGAGTAGGTGTTTTAGTTATGAAAAGTTGACATGTATGTATGACATATATAAGTAATTCATTTACTTTTGTACTATATTTATATTATATGAAATATAATAAATTTATTACGTATTTATGTTGAGGATTTTTACTGTTTATTTTACAAGGGAAACAAATGGCTGGCGATGGACGTGAGTGGATGTACCAAAGGACAAATACAGATGGGTATATGAATTCTGGATTTATGGCTGGTGTTAATGAGTTTTTACAGTTTGCATGTAGTGGAAAGGAGTTAGAAATGATTAAATGCCCTTGTTGTAAATGTAATAACAGATTTTATAGAATAGAAGTAAAAATGAGAGACCATTTGTTTTGATATAGATTTGCGTCAAACTATTACATATGGCACTGTCATAATGAACAATATGATATTAATTTGCACGATTTCAGTGTGGCCGTATCTATTTTCCATCGCACTTATATGAAGGGATAAGTATGAAGGGATAAGTGGGGAATCAAGTAGTGTAAATGGGTATGAACAGAGACCATAGATGGTGAACTCCCTCAGGTACGGCTGTAT
>SMDT01002070.1:0-54077 GCA_005392925.1 Aquilaria sinensis | reverse complement strand
TTTCTTGGCTGCCCTTTTGTTGTCACCTCCTTGGACATACCTCCTTGCATGATCCCATAATGCACCATTACATCAATAATAGAAACCTCGCGTTACATTCGAGGGGAGTAAGGTGAGAAGAGAATGTACAATGAGAGTGATAAGAAAAGGCACGACCCGCAGGCCGTATTTACAAGTACAACCAATCAAGGGCTATAACCATGCACCATGCTTCAAACACCAATCAGCATGTCATGTCAAATCTCATTCAACAAAGATGCATGCCAATTTTTGCGCGTTGATTAACCAGTTTTTATTTATGTGGTGTTTCGCATACGGCGGTCCCGCTGGCCGGTTAGCGGGCGGTGGATTGTCTTACAATTGCTTAGGCCGAAATCTTCTATTTCGACCAAGTAGGCACCCGAGACTCCTCCATTCGAGCCACCAAAAATACCTTACTTTCGGTGCCTGAACAGGCCGAATCCGAACAAACCTAGTGTTTTTTTGCAACTATTGCAAGAATCCTAATCCATATAGGTATCTCATACCTATCAATTTCGGGTTAATCTCATTAACCAATTTGTGTTCTTTCTTTATATATCCCATATGTTCATTACGAATTTCGGTTTCATGCATCATGAATCAATCTAATTAATCATGGCCGAAAACCAATCGAACACAAAGCATCATGCGATTCAACACTCCATCCCGATTTAGGGTTTCACCAGTAGCTCTGATACCACTGTTAGGTTTCGGGAGCCAAACAGCGCAGCGGAATTTAACCGAAACCCTCCAGGATTCAAGTGAAACGGGGTAAACCGGGTGTTCAAAAATTTTCATACCTAATTTTCGGTTTCATACCTAATTTTCGGTTGAGATCTCTCACTCAACTGTAGAGTCGAATCACAAAACCTGAACAGTTGACGTGTTCAAGCTCTCTATGGTATCCACACGAGCCTCTCGGGATCACCACGCTTCCACCACGTCCCGGCAGATGTGTTTCTCTTGCGCTCGCAGTGCTAGCTTACGTTCATCCGAGCATGGCCATGCATTTTCTAAGTCTCACTCTATCAAGGGGCCCGAAGATATCACTCCCGTTACATAGGAGGGACAAATCCCATCTTGATCATACAAATCCCTCCGCATGATATGTGACATACCCAATGACCTCCTTCAAGTTCACTCAGTTACGAGCAACAAAGGAAAGTATCAAAGTATGTGACTCACATGTAGGGAACCTTGATGATCTTAGGTCGAAGGACTACATATACCATGATCACTATGAGAATCACTTATGACACTCATATAACGATCCATGTAGTGTTCTCATGGTGGGTCGGTCCAGTACACAAGTTCTCCAACTTGTACCCATATGTAGACTACATATCTCATATTAGTCTCCACATATGCTAGTCGTTATGTATTATTGCAACCCGCTCCACAATAATACTAGACCAGGGACTTTTAAGAATATCATTATTCTAGGGTTACAATTATGTTTGTTAAGTTACGCAGGAACAAAACAACAAACATAATTGCTGGATTAATGCCTTAATAAAATATCATGACTCAATGTGCAAAAATACAATCATCTCATGATTGGCTTTTGGGCACAACACTAACAATCTACCACTTGGCCATCCATGGGCTACAAGGCAATGAATGGCTATCACTCTTCTACTTTTTATTGAGAGTTATGAGCTTGAGGATAAGTTCCCCATGGTCTGGTGAGGTAGTATACTGAGGATTGTTTGGACAATCTTTGAGGTGAGCGCCAGTAAGTGGTACAGGATCTAGTAGCTCTTGGAAGAGAGTTAGATGAGTTGAAGACATAAAACTATGAGGTGAAGGTTGCATCATCCGACCTTGTAAGAGTAAAAGTAACACGCCTATAATGTAAAGGTCAATTTGAGCACCAAGGAATAATCAGTGCGATTTTAAGGTGAAGGGGCAAGGCCTAGAAGTGTAAAAAGTTCTGACTCTTAACTTACACCGAAGAAGTGTTACCAGCGGTTCGAGTGGCTATCGAACTAGTTTCAGTTTTGGGCTTGGTTAAGTTCGCAAGACCAGCCTAGGAAGTTTATCCCCAATAGTTGAACCTGCCACAAGGAATCGACCTAGTGCACCAGAGTAGTAGTTTAAGTTTTGTTTGGCCAGTCAACTGGTCAAAGTGGGAAGGAGCTAGCCAGATGTGAAAGAACGACCTAGCCATAGTGAACTCGATGGGCACGGCATGAGCTAGTTGAGGTAAGTTTTTAGCCTTTAGCACTTGTAGTCTAGTTACTTTGTTGGAGTTATGGCATCACTTTACTGGCATAGTCTTTGTCCTTTGCAATTGGGTAGTAGTCCTTCATAGGGAAAAGCCAACCCAAGTCTTAAGACCTACGGATGCACCATGAGTATCTGGATTAGTGCTCAAGGAGCCCTAGGACCCACTTGCTAGTGTGTGGTTCACTTACATAAGTGGAGGCCTAAATGCCTTAGATTGGAAAATCCAAAGGCTCTTACAACTTGGAACGACTGGCCGAGTGTTCCTTAAATACAGCTCTCATATTCAGGAAAGAAAACAAAAAGGGGAAGTAAGAGGAGCCATGGAGATTGGTACAGTGACTTATGTGCAAAACTAGAGACTTTCAGGACTTAATTGCACATAGAAATTGTACTATGGGAAAGCTGACAGAAAACAGAGAAAGGGGACTAAATTGTGCACTAAGTTAAGTGGTACAATTGAAACTATAAACTTAAGGATGGCATTGTTGGCCATGCAAAATTCTATGATGGCTAGTGCAAGACTAGACCATTTGTGGGAGACAACAATGATTAGTAGTCAAAATCTTGTCTTCCACTAAGTGTACTATTCACTAGTTTGTTGTTTAGTTATGGCCGGTTTTACAATGGAGTTTATGTGACTTTAGTACTTGTGTTGTTTACTTGCTTGGCATTTTGGGCCAAGAATGGACTAAAGTGTCATTGGAATCAAGGATTTAGTGGCGGCATTGAGCACATGGGGAATGGAAAGCCACATTGCACCATGCAAATTTTTGGAAGGCCAAAGTTAGCATTTTAGCTAATTAAACTTTAAAACACTCGGCCAAAACTACCAAGGCCATTTTCCTTAGTTCATTTTCGGGTTTCCTTGTTTTGTTTGGCCGAGTGTTCTTCCTTGAGTGCTCATCCAAATTTCTCCTTAAAGTCGAGCTAATCTTGGAAGCTTTTGAAGAATTCAAGCTTGAGATACTTGTTTCGGCCTTAGTTCACTTGGAAGTCAAGCTTGTTCTTGAAGATTGAAGGAAGGCCGAGCCAATTGAGCTAGGGTTCTTGAGGTAACCTTGGCATTTCCTTGAATCCATGGTATTTTCTTCCATGAACAAGGGATTTAAGTGCTAAATTAGTGTTGGATTGAGTTAATTGGACAAGCTTGGTGTCGGTTTAAGAAGTTGATATTGGCCGAATGTGTTGGATGATTGAGATTGATGTTCTTTTTCATTTCCATGGAAATTAATCCATGACTAAGTGTGTTGCTGCCTATGTATGTTTGTGCTAGGCAAAACTTGAGCAAAGAACATCATGTTGATCAAGTGGAAGTTCGGCCGAAAGCTATACTTTGAGGTAATTCATGTCCAACTCTTGTTTACATGGCATTGATGCCATGAGCCTTGTTTAATGATGCTTTGATGATCATATGTTGGATTGAATGGATGAGGAACATTGTAATGTGAAGTTTAGCTTTAAGGCCGAGGGCTTGAAGTGGCATAGATTAGTGCCCATTGCTTGAATACATGGTAATGATGCCATGAGAAATGTTTAGTAGTAATTTGGTGATTATATGAGGAACTAAATTTGATGAAACACATGGTTATGTGAAAAGGGACATATGGCCGAGAGCAAGAGTTGATGTAATTAGGTGTCAATCACTTGATTACATGGTGACTGTGCTATGAACAAGCTTCATTTGATGGGTTTTGAGCATGTACATTGAGTTAGTTGATGAAGCACATTACTATGTGATTATGAGTTTTCAACCGAGAACTAAGCTTATTGTAAAATGGTGTGTTTTACCTGGTTACATGGCATTTGTGCCATGAGCAAGCTTATTGGATGTTTAGATGCTTATGTAGTGAAATGGGATACTGAGTAGTGCTACTATGAGGAGTTAGGCACTTTAGCCGAAAGCATGGTTTGGTGTGACATGGTGCATTTCACTTGCTTACTTGGTAATGATACCATGGATAATGTTCACTAATGATTAAAATAACATGTGGTATGTTGGAATGATGGACAGCACATGTATGGATATATTGGGCCTTTTTGGCCGAGAGCTTAAGTGTGTGTATCATGGTGTTCTTCATGTGAGTCATGGTAGTTTAATCCATGAGCTTGTGTGTTGATGTCTATGTATTGTTATGATAGGCATTGAGGAACACTTGGACGCTTAAAGCTTGTGTGTGACCAAGAGCTATTGAGGTAGGGTTCACTGGCACTTGACTTTGCTTGGTAATATACACCATGATTCAAGTGTCTAGAGTGGCTAAGTGATGGTTAAAACTTGCCAAATGACCTTAGTTGCTTGATGGGCTTAATGATTATACTTGGTTGTTTTGTTGATTAGCTAATTAACTATGGTACATGTACTAGAAATGCAAGTGAATGTGGCCTATTTGCTTGGCATTTTGGGAGCTCCAAATGGAATGGTATATTGGTGAGTTTTGTGTGCAAGAAATGCACATGGGTACATGTATGGCTTAGATGGCCGAGAGCTACAATGTGGAGTGTGGGTGTGTACTTGTGTGCTTTGGTGTTTCTATGTGCATGCTAACCCCCATTTATGAATTATATGACATAGTTACCCATCTTGTATATGCATATGCCTGTTTTTCTTGTCTTGGTGTTTGTTTTGCAGGTTGAGCTATCTAATGGGAGGTTAAGCTTTGAGTGATTACTCAACTTAACTAAATAGACTCAATATGAGTTGTATGTGTTTTAAGTGAATCCTACTGAGTTATACTCATTGCCCATCCTTTATTTTTCAGGCAAGGACATTCGGCCTGAGTAGAGTTTACTTGCTTGTTGCTTGTGTTTGCACTAACTTTGCTTGTTTTACAAGGTATGTGCCAATGTGTGCTTGGCTTAGCATTTTGGTTTCATTACAAGTCTTATTCTTAGTTGGCCGAGACTTATAACTTAAGTTTGCAGGCTGTAGAGTGGAAACTGTCTAGGAGAAGCATCGATACTTGGACCTTAGCTCTGATTGTGGTTTTCACCTTTATGACCATGAACATGGCCATAAGTCTAGTGCTGCAGTGTGTACTTCTATATGGGATTTTGAAGGTTTTGTTTGACCATTAGGAGTATGGTCTTGGTATGTAATAACTTGGCATGAATACTTTTGGTTTCATGGCATGTGTAGCCATGTTATGGTTGCTAGGTAGACTACCCTTTTTGTGTTAATATGTGTAGTCTTTAACACCTAGACTTGTGATGCTTTATGGGTTTTGTATGCCAAGTTATGTATGGGTTACAGATGGCATTATGCTTGCTTATGAATGCTAGATATTATGGGCCAAGGTTTGGCACCTTTATGTGAATAGTATGGGATTTGCATCAGGAAAATGTTATACACAATTCTATGTACTTTAGTTGGCCGAGAGCACCATGTTTATAATACTTGTGGTTTTTCAGAAATCTAAACCAACCTTGTGGGCTTCTTGGTTGCCATATAGTTAGTACACTTGATGCACACCATGTATGCACTTAAATTGCATTTAAGTGTTGCCTTGCTTGTTATGCAAGTTATTATTTGAAACCTTGCTTGTTGTGCAAGTTAGGGGTTTTGGGCCTTGCCCTTGCTGCAAGTTGTTAATGGACCTTTGTTAAAGCCACCTGGGCCACCTCCCAGGCCTCTTAACTTAAGAAAATAAGACTTAAAAGTTGCCTTTGATTGCTAGGCCGAGAGCTAGGAACCTAATTATGAAGTTGGGCTTGTGAGCTAGTTTAGGAACTTTTAGGCCAGGGCCTGAGTGAGGTGTGACAGGCTTTGTTTGGTATCAGAGCCTGCTTTATTACTACAATCAGAGCTAGCCTAGACAGTGTTCCCTTTTAGGGCTAACTTAAATAAGACTTGTATTATTTGGATATATGTGAATATCTGCAATTGAAAGTGCAGGATGAGAACCAGGGGCAGGGACAAAGATTCCCTGAGACAAGAACAGGGAACTGCAGCCCATGCTATTGAGGGCTTGCCAGAAAATGTGCCTGAGACCCAGGCAGAAGAAATGGGTCATAATGGGGCTCAAGAGCCCACTGCCAGGTACCAAGCACCTGGGCAGCGTGCTAAGAGACCTTCGCGACAAGGGAGTCATCGTCAGGGTGAGCCTCCGGATGGCCTTGAAGGAGGCCTCAGTAAGCACCCCCTTTGAGATCTCCTTAGCCATTTGCTGGCAGTCTCCGGAGTACAAGTTCATGTCCTCCGTAAACGTCCAGAAAGGCTCATTCGGGACCTTCCCCTTCGGGATATGGGCATCCCGAAGGGCCCGCTTTCGGGCGTGCTCGGCCACCCAACCCGGAGATGATATCTCCCCTGCATGGCAAAAACAAAAAATTGGTCAAGGCAAGAAAATCTCAAAACCCACAAAAAAGAAGGCACCACAGTTTGATAGAAAAACAAACCTGCTGGCACCTCGGCGACGTCGTCGTCGGAAGCCCGAGCCTCCTCGGTAGAAATCCCCTTGCCCTTGCTTTTACGTCGCTCTTCGGCAGAAAGGGCCTCTACCAAAGCACCCAGAAGGGTCGCCGAAGGAGTGGGACTCTGAGCAGTGAGGTCAGCAACGACCTCGGCCGGCGGAACAGCAGCAGCCTCGGGCTCTTCGCCCACCTCCTCGGGAATCTCTGGGAGAGGAGGGGGCGCATCCTTCTTCGCCCGTTTGGCCACAGATGGCCCAGCCCCAGACGTTTTCCGTCTTCGGGAGACGGCCTTCTTCGTCTGCTCACCTTTCTCGGATTGCCCGAGGAAAAGCGATTTGTAGAAGGCAGCGGTGTCGTCGCCCATCTCTGAAAAGGAAAGAAGACATCAGTGTGAGTCCAGGGTGAAAATATAGAAAAGGGATTTGGAGATAACTTACTTTCATAAAAACTTTCGTAAGACTCTTCCTTCCGAAGAAGCTTCACCAGCCAGGAGTCTTTCCCGGCAATGGCAGGAGCCGGCATCCCGAGGTCCGTCTTGTGCTCCTTTACCACCTTTAGCTCCCGAAGGACCTCTTCGGTCATCAACTTCCAGTTAATGGGAAAGGGGTAAAGAGGGCGCGAAGGGACCTCGGAATCCCAGTCGGAGACAGCTCGGATCCGTCTGTCGAAGTCCGCGAAGATAGGTGCCAACTCGGGAGTCAGCAATATCCTCGGGTCAACGACGTCCATCTCCAGCTTTCCCCGAGCCCATTTGGTCGGAACATGCGACCAGGCCTCCTCCTTCTTCAGAAAAAAGAACTTTTGTTGCCACCCTCGCCAGCTGTCCTTGTTGGCAAAGGTGAACTTATATTTTTTGCTCCCTGATCCCCGAGGTAGCATAAAGTAGAAGCCACCCTTCGGGACCACGAAGAGCTTATAGTACTGCAGAAAAAGAATGAAGTGGGGTTCTATTTTGAAAACGCCACACATACAAAGAAAGGCGTTGAAGTAGCAGTACGAGTTCGGTGGAAGTTGGTTTACGGCAATGCCATGGAAATTGCAAAACTCGCAAACCATCTTCGGCGGAGGGTACCGAAGTCCGGCCTTCAGCTGGGCTCGGAAAACGGTAACCTCGTCACTACGGTTTGAAAAACTAAATTGGTCAGAACGTGGCAACCTCGTAGTGGCATAGGAGGGAAGGAAGAACTTCTTCTTCCATTTCTCTAGTTTTGCAGGAGTGGTGCAACAAGGGTGAGAAAGAAGAGGCTGCCAGCTCTCGGGGATAGGCATGATTGGCTGAAAAACGAGTTCAGAAAAAGGCAAAAAACAAGTTCGGAAAAAGCTTGAAAAAGCAAAAATCAGAGGACTCTGGAGATCAAAAATCCACCGAATGATTTGCCAAAATCTGGATTCGAAAACGCCGTCGCGAAAGGTGGCTGGAAAAAACCCCATTAAACAGCACCGCCGTGACAAGCAAGAAAGAAGGCAGGAGCACTTGAAAGACAGAGGAGAGCAAAAGGAGAAGCAAAAGGGGTTATGAAGGAACAAAAGTATATATAGGCCGAGGGGGGATAAGCGAAACGGCGTCATAAATGCTGCGCGAAGGCAAGGAGTCGCCATAACTGCTTACTAAGCATAAAAAGGCACGCCCGCTGTAACCGATGCAACCCCCAGCCAATAAAAAGCTGCCACGTGTCAGCCATCGCGCCAAAAGGGGGACACGCCTTCTGACAGACGGCACGCCGCTCCAGACTGACACGTCTGGTTACGAGACGTGACGTTTCACAGACCTACAAAAGTAAAGAAGTAGGTTACCCCGGAGACACCAAAAGACGAGCTATGTTTGAACAACCCGTGTCTTCGGACAAAAGGTGCACCTTCGGCAAGAGTGCTATACCCAAGGCCCCGAAGTACTCCCTTTGAAAGCTGCCAAACCGAAGTTCCCACTTCGGCTTTCTGGAGGGGGGCTTGTGATAGCCGAAGGACCATCTCCTCTCCCAGTGCGTACTTCCTGCCGAAAGTATGATCAGGAAGCCTGGCGTCACCCGAAAGAGACACTATCACTGACCTCGGAAGGAACGAAGCCAAGCACCCCGAACTTGGAACTTCGGCAAGAACGCCAGGGATCGCAAAGATGGTGCCGGCTCCCTCGGGGGACCGAACGGATCGCCTTCGGATGCAGAGAATTAGCTATCGCAAACAGAAGGGAATCTCCCCGAAGGTGGAACCTCCGAACAAGGGAACCCCCCAAAAGCACGAGCATAACTCCCGAAGAAGGGCGACCGTGTCAAAGAACGACCTCGCCTAGAGGACCTCGGGAGTACGGCATGAGCATTTAAGGAGCCTCTGACATGCCGCCCACAGACGCTACATGTCACCTCAAACGGTGATTTGACACACCGACGCCGTCCAGGTCTTGTCACGACCTGTCTCGGTTCAAGACTCAAGGAGCCTGTCACCAGCTACTCGCCCCCTACGCCCAGAAACTCAGAGAACATCCGACCGAACACGTGTCGTCATCTGAACGGGCTGGGCTTCTCTATAAATACCAGGGAACAGACCCTGGCAAACGGT
Source organism: Aquilaria sinensis (assembly GCA_005392925.1). Taxonomy (NCBI): domain Eukaryota; kingdom Viridiplantae; phylum Streptophyta; class Magnoliopsida; order Malvales; family Thymelaeaceae; genus Aquilaria; species Aquilaria sinensis. The sequence continues at coordinate 44,864 of SMDT01002070.1, read as the reverse complement.
TCGACTCCTCCTCCTTGAGAAAATACAGGCAAGCCCACTAAAAACTCTAGTGCTTCCCCCTTACCTTCTCAGGAAACTGACTTGGGCGTCGGAGGCTCCTCCCCGGAAAAGCACCCCGGGGACCTCCTAACCCTCTTCTCTGAGCTTTTCAGGCACATTCCCCTGGGAAACCTCAACTCCAGACGCTCTCCTTCACAGGAAGTCCTCCCGGAAGTCACCATGCCTTCCAGTGAAGATGTCTCAGGGCATCACCCTCCCATTACAGAGATGGACACATCCCATCTTGACAAATCCCTCTCCATGATATGTGACATGTCTTGATGATCTTAGGGCATCACAAGGGATCATTGCTACCCAAGTGATCAAGATTGTCGGTTAGGGCATCAAGGGACATTTGAGAATATCATTATTTTAGGGTTACAATTATGTTCATTACGTGACGCAAAAACAAAATAACAAACATAGTTGCTAGATTAATGCCTTAATAAAATATGATCGCTCAATGTGCAAAAGTACAATTATCTCTTGATTGGCTTTTGGGCATAACACTAACAATCTCCCACTTGCACTAAAGCCAATCATCCATGTATCTAATACCAACGGACCTAGAATGGCTATCATGCTTCTGCTGGGTAAGGGGCTTTGTCAGTAGATCAGCAATGTTGCTGTCTGTTGAAGTCCTGCATATCCCCACAACACCCCTCTCGATGATCTCCCTAATGAGATGATAGCGTCGGAGTATGTGTTTGGATGGTGGTGAGATCAAGGTTCCTTAGCCTACACAATTGCTCCATTGTTGTCACAATAAAGCTCTATTGAGTCGGCAATGCTTGCACCACTCTAAGTTCAGTGATGAACTTCTTGATCTAAACTGCCTCCTTCGTAGCATCAGAGGTGGCAATGTAGTCAGATTCTATTGTAGAGTTGGCTACTGTCTATTGCATTGAACTCTTCCAGCTTACAGTACCACCACCAATACAAAACACATAAGCAGATTTCGATCTAAAACCATCCTTATCGGATTGGAATCTAGCATCGGTGTAACCCTTTACCACAAGCACATCTTCACCTCCAAAGACCAAGAATGCATCCTTAGTCCTCTATAAGTACTTAAGGATGTTCTTAACAGCTGTCCAGTGACTCTCACCGGGGTTTGATTGGTACCTGCTCATCATGCTCAAGGCATACGAGACATCGGGATGAGTACATATCATGGCATACATGGTAGATCCAATTGCTGAGGCATATGGAATCTTACTCATGCGCTCTCTCTCCTCGGGTGTACTCGGACACTAAGATCTAGAAAGAGTTATACCATGTGACATGGGCAAGAATCCTTTCTTGGAATCTTGCATGCTAAACCTCTTTAGCACCTTGTCAATATATGTACTTTGACTTAGGCCAAGAAGCTTTCTAGATCTATCTCTATAGATCCTGATGCCTAACACATAGGCTGCTTCACCCAAGTCCTTCATAGAGAAACATTTCCCTAGCCAAGTCTTCACAGACTGTAGCTCAGGAATGTCATTCCCGATGAGTAGTATGTCATCTACATACAACACCAAGAAGACAATAGCGCTCCCACTAACCTTCTTGTAGACACAAGGTTCATCTTCATTTTTTGATAAAACCAAACTCTTTCATTGCTTCATCAAAATGAAGATTCCAACTTTGAGAAGCTTGCTTCAGTCCATAAATGGACCTTTGCAACTTGCACACTTTATTGGCATTCTCAGGAGTGACAAAACCCTCAGGTTGTGTCATGTACACATCCTCAAGTAGCTTTCCATTTAGGAATGCAGTTTTGACATCCATTTGCCATATCTCATAATCATAGTGTGCAGCAATAGCGAACAAAATTCGGATGGATTTAAGCATAGCAACTGGTGAAAAAGTTTCATCATAGTCAATACCATGAATTTGCTTGAAACCTTTTGCAACCAATCGTCCCTTAAAGGTAATCACATTACCATCCATGTCAGTTTTCTTCTTGAAAACCCATTTGCACCCTATGGGTTTTACCCCTTCAGGTGGGTCAACCAAAGTCCATACTTGGTTTTCATACATGGATTCCATCTCGGATTTCATGGCCACTAGCCACTTCTCAGAGTCAGGCCCCGACATAGCTTGTTGGTAGGTTGTGGGCTCATCCTGATCCATGAGCATCACATCACCAGTGTGAGTCATGAGAAATCCATATCTCTCAGGCTCACGCCGAATCCTACCAGACCTACGTGGGCTCTGTGCTACAGGAACAGACTCTTGAACCACAACATCTTGTGGTGTCTGTTCAGGTTCCATTTCAGGTTCAATGTCTCCTTGTTGTTCTTGAATTTCTTCAAGTTCTACTTTCCTCCCACTAGTTCCTTTAGAGATAAACTCTTTCTCTAAAAAGACACCAGTTCGAGCAACAAACACTTTTTGCTCAGAAGGATTGTAGAAATAGTAACCCTTTGTTTCTTTGGGATACCCAACAAAAAGGCATTTTTGAGATTTGGGCCCTAGTTTGTCAGAGGATTGACGTTTCACATAAGCATCACAGCCCCAAATCTTCATAAAAGACAAATTGGGACGCCTCCCACTCCATATCTCATATGGTGTCTTTTGAACCGATTTAGATGGAACTCGGTTTAGTGTAAAAGCGGCTGTCTCTAGAGCATGTCCCCAAAAGGAGTTTGGAAGGTCAGCTTGACTCATCATAGAGCGAACCATGTCTAACAGAGTTCGATTTCTCCTTTCAGATACACCATTCCATTGAGGTGTACCTGGTGGAGTGAGTTGTGATACTATACCACACTCCTTCAGATAGTCAAGGAATTCTCGATCCAAGTACTCTCCACCTCGATCTGATCGAAGCACTTTGATACTCTTCCCGAGTTGATTCTCTACTTCATTCTTGAATTCTTTGAACTTTTCAAAGGATTCTGACTTGTGTCTCATAAGATACACATAGCCATATCTGCTAAAGTCATCAGTGAAAGTAATGAAGTATTGGAAACCTCCTCTAGCTTGTGTAGACATAGGGCCACATACATCACTATGTATGAGTCCTAGTAAGTCATTAGCCCTTTCACTTTGCCCTGTGAATGGGGCTTTGGTCATCTTGCCCAACAAACATGACTCACATGTCTCATATGATTCAAAATCAAATGAGTCCAAGAGTCCATCCTTATGGAGCTTGGATATGCGGGTCTCATTTATATGGCCCAAGCGATAGTGCCAGAGATAGGTCGGGTTTGAATCATTTAATCTGACCTTCTTGGTATTCACATTATAGATTGGATCTTCGAGGTCTAGAACATACAACCCATTGCTAAGTTGAGCACTACCATAAAAGATTTCATTCAAATAAATAGAACAACATTTGTCCTTTATTATAAATGAAAAACCTTTCTTGTCCAAACAAGAAACAGAAATCAAATTTCTACTAATAGTAGGCACAAAGTAGCAGTTGTCTAATTCTAAAACTAATCCACTAGGTAAAGTGAGAACATAAGTCCCTACGGCTAAGGCAGCAACCCTTGCTCCATTTCCAACACGTAGGTCCACTTCACCTCGGGCCAATCTTCTACTTCTACTTAGATCCTGCACATTTGCACAAATGTGAGATCCACATCCAGTATCCAATACCCAAGATGAGGAAGTAGAAAAGTTAGCCTCTATAACAAAAATACCTGAAGTGGAAGTCTTACTTCCCTTTTCCTTAGCAAGTTCTTCAAGATAGAGCTTGCAATTGCGCTTCCAGTGTCCAGGTTGCTTACAATGGAAGCACTCCCCTTCCTTTGCCACACCACCCTTTGGTTTCAGTGCAGCTGAAGAAGAACTAGCATTGGACTTTCCATTAGCTTTATCCTTCTTCTTGTTGGCTTTTCCCTTTCCCTTGCCCTTTTGAACCATCAAAATGGGCTTAGCCTTCTTAAGGTTTTGCTCAGCAGTTCTCAACATGTTGAGTAATTCAGGGAGGGACTTGTCAAGGTCATTCATGTTATAGTTCATGACGAACTGACTGTAGCTTTCAGGCAACGATTGCAAGACTACATCAATAGCCAACTCTTTCTGAAGAGCAAATCCCAAATTCTCAAGATTCTCAATGTACCCAATCATCTTGAGCACATGAGGACCCACGGGACTTCCCTCAGACATCTTGCACTGAAACAATGCCTTAGAGGTCTCAAACCTCTCATGCCTAGCTTGCTCTTGGAAAAGCATTTTGAGATGTTCGATCATATCGAACGCCCCCATGTTCTCATGTTGCTTCTGAAGCTCAGATTCCATGGTAATAAGCATGAGGCATGCAACATCCAAAGCATCATCAGAATGCCTCTTGTGAGCATCCCTTTCAGCTCTTGGAGCAGTGGCAGCAGGCTCATTCGGAATGGGCTGCTCTAGGACATAAGCCTTTCTCTCTTGTTTGAGGACTATCCTCAAGTTTCGGTACCATTTGAGAAAGTTGGTCCCATTCAGTTTTTCCTTCTCAAGGATCGATCGCAACGAAAGTGTCGATGTGTTTTGTGCCATGGTTATCTACAATAGTAAATATGCAGTGTAAGAGTCATGTATTTTAATTCATTTAATAAGGACTTTTATTAAACGATACTCCCACTATTTTCCTCAAAATAATAACCCTCGATATTATTTCGGAACACCTCGGCGCTAAGGTATTCTAGTGGGCCAAGATCCATATTTGACCACAACCTGAGTCAGCTTTGGCTTTTCTCTCAAGTTACAGCTATTTAGGTAGGCAACTCCTTGCCAATTGCATCTTATGCAACTCTTGGATAGTTGGGTGAACAACACTTGTCCAAGCTCATCTCATGAGCTTAAGCCCAACTCTATGCCTCTAAGTCCCTAATCCTATTAGGATGACTTAGTTAAGTCGGACCCAAAGTTAGCAATTTGGATATCACTATTATCCCATCGCGCCTTACCAAGATGAACATAGGTGCTTTGCTTTGGCAAACCCACCTAATGTTGATCAAAGTCTTGACGAGTGCCAACATTTGGAAGGCATCACATTTAATGACTTAATATTTGTTTGAGGGATTTTTTTTTTTTTGATCTCACCAATTTGTTATCTCCGGTTGTCTTATACATGCATCACATACAAATATAAAACATGCATCTCATGCTTACAAGAAAGTAAACATGACATGGTTATAGCCCAAACTATGCGATATTCTCAAGCCAATGAGAATATCATAAAAGCCTAAGAAAAGAAAAGGGTCTTCACAAGCTCCTTCTCTTCCTTTCTTGGTTGCCCTTTTGTTGTCACCTCCTTGGACATACCACCTTGGATGATCCTTGGACATACCACCTTGGATGATCCCATAATGTACCATTACATCAATAATAGAAACCTCGAGTTACATTCGAGGGGAGTAAGGTGAGAAGAGAATGTACAATGAGAGTGATAAGAAAAGGCACGACTCGCAGGCCGTATTTACAAGTACAACCAATCAAGGGCTATAACCATGCACCATGCTTCAAACACCAATCAGCATATCATGTCAAATCTCATTCAACAAAGATGCATGCCAATTTTTGCGCGTTGATTAACCAGTTTTTATTTATGATTATACGGCAGTTTTTATTTATGTGGCGCTTCGCATATGGCGGTCCCGCTGGCCGGTCAACGGGGCGGTGGTTCCGCTGATCGGTCAGCAGACGAGGTCAACGGGAGCTGTCCTTGCAGGGGGCGTGGGGGGCAGCGCCCCCCGGCGCAAAAAATTGTCTTACAATTGCTTAGCCCGAAATCTTCTATTTCGAGCAAGTAGGCACCCGAGACTCCTCCATTCGAGCCACCAAAAATACCTTACTTTCGGTGCCCGAACAGGCCGAATCCGAACAAAGCTAGGGTTTTTGCAACTATTGCAAGAATCCTAATCCATATAGGTATCTCATACCATTCAATTTCGGGTTAATCTCATTAACCAATTAGTGTCATTTCTTCATATACGTCATATGTTCATTACGAGTTCCGGTTTCATGCATCATGAATCAATCTAATTAATCATGGCCGAAAAGCAACCGAACACATAACATCATGCGATTCAACATCAATCCCGATTTAGGGTTTCACCAGTAGCTCTGATACCACTGATGGGTTTCGGGAGCCAAACAGCGCAGCGGAATTTAACCGAAACCCTCCAAGATCCAAGTGAAACGGGGTAAACCGGGTGTTTGAAAATTTTCATACCTAATTTTCGGTTGAGATCTCTCACTCAACTGTAGAGTCGAATCACAAAACCTGAACAGTTGACGTGTTCAGGCTCTCTATGGTATCCACACGAGCCTCTCGGGATCACCACGCTTCCACCACGTCCGACAGATGTGTTTCTCTTGCGCTCGCAGTGCTAGCTTGCGTCCTCCAAGGAATTGCAAGAGAAGAGTGTGGCTGTCCTTTTTGGAGGCTAGGGCAAGGAGACCTGCGAATTTCTCACTTAAAAGTTGTATTTATAGTGAGACTCAACTTCCAGGCCTAATGGGTTTCAAAGCCCTAATCCAATTAGGATTTAATTTCGGGCTTAATAATGGCTCAACTCTTGGGCCCATTATTAATACGAAATTAAAGTGAAACCATAACCCAAATAATTAGCCCATGCACTCTAATGATCCAAATAGCTCTATGTGTGCGACCCAATAGGCTCTTGCCATGTTGGCAATGATCATAAATCACATTTATGATCATAAGCAATGAGCGGTGTCTAGCAACACATCATTGCTACCCAAGTGACAAGATTGTCGGTGAATCGACTAAACCTTTATGATCATCACCGATATATGCCATTGTCCCTTTGTCCAAGATATCAAGACTAAGCACGAGACATGGAATGTGTCACTCTCGTATAGCCCAATCTTTGGTTTCTTGATTACCGAGTAGACCAACTTAAACTGATGACATTGATATCGTATATCAACTCATCCGAGCATGGCCATGCATTTTCTAAGTCTCACTCTATCAAGGGGCCCGAAGATATCACTCCCGTTACATAGGAGGGACAAATCCCATCTTGATCATACAAATCCCTCCGCATGATATGTGACATACCCAATGACCTCCTTCAAGTTCACTCAGTTACGAGCAACAAAGGAAAGTATCAAAGTATGTGACTCACATGTAGGGAACCTTGATGATCTTAGGTCGAAGGACTACATATACCATGATCACTATGAGAATCACTTATGACACTCATATAACGATCCATGTAGTGTTCTCATGGTGGGTCAGTCCAGTACACAAGTTCTCCAACTTGTACCCATATGTAGACTACATGTCTCATATTAGTCTCCACATATGCTAGTCGTTATGTATTATTGCAACCCGCTCCACAATAATACTAGACCAGGGACGTTTAAGAATATCGTTATCCTAGGGTTACAATTATGTTTGTTAAGTTACGCAGAAACAAAAACAACAAACATAATTGTTGGATTAATGCCTTAATAAAATATCATGACTCAATGTGCAAAATACAATCATCTCATGATTGGCTTTTGAGCACAACACTAACAAGGTTGCCCCTCAGAATGCCTAACTTGGGCAACAGATGGGAAAAGATGACATCGGTATTTGAGCCGTCATCGAGCAGCACCCTTTTGAGATCCCAATTTCCTATCCTTTCCATGACAAGGAATGGATCGTCATGGGGGAACTTTACTGTAGACCCATCTCTATGAGTGAGTCTACTTGGGGAGTTTCCGTATTCCATTATGGAGATTTCCCTTATCTTCCTCTTTCTCTCGGCCGAGGGTATCCCAGTGGTGATGGTTTGGATAACCCCCGCTGATGGTGGTAGATTCTTTCTAGGGCTCCTGTCCCGATGCCTGTCCGAGTTATGTTCTTCATCGTCCCCTCGTCTCTGCTCTTCCTTTCTTCCTTTTGGGGAAGGCATCCACAAGTACTGACAGAGTTGACCCTGTTTGATCAGGGACTCAACATATTTCTTCAGCTAGAAACAATCTTCGGTGTCATGGCCATGGTCTCAGTAGAACTGGCAGAATTTCTTCATGTTTTTCTTGTTTTCTGAGCTCATGGCCTTTGGTCTTGGGACTGTGGTCCCTTGCCTTTCTAGTGCCATAAGGATGCTAGCTCTTGAGGTGTTCAAGAGGGTGAATGCCATGGGTCTTTTCCCCCTCTGCTTTCGGGGCCTTTCTCCTTCGTTCTGATGTCGGGGCTGACAGCTGGATCCTTCGGTGCGGGGGTGTTCTCTTTTGGGCCCTCCCATCCTAAGCTCTTCGGCCGTCATATGTTGTTCGGCCCTTCTATAGAACTCCCTAAGAGTTTCTGGGGGGTCTTTGGAAAACTCATAGAACAGTTGGGAGTCTCTCCAAAGTCCTCTGACCATTGCAAGGATGTGAATTTCTGGGCGAAAGTTGGGCATGCTCAGTGCTTCTCAATTAAACCTCTCAACGTAATCACGAATGGTCTCCCTTCCCCCCTGTGCTATGTCGAACATTTGTACCGGTGTTTTGGCCATTGGCCTACTGCCAATGAACTGCAGTGTGAAAGTAGTGGATAGCTCTTGGAAACTTAGCAAGCTTCCGTGGGCCAAAGAGTTATACCACACTGTTGCTGGTCCTGAGAGTGTTACTTCGAAGCACTTACAGAGCGTAGCGTCGTCTGCGCCATGAAGTACCATGCTTCATTTGTACTTCGTCAGGTGCGCCTGAGGGTCACTTCATCTTTCATACGTTTCTAGGCAAGGTACCCTGAAATCGCTGGGCATGGGTGCCTCCACCACCTCGCGTACGAAAGGTGACTCCTCTCCGGTGTAAGAGTCAGACAATCTGGACCAGACTGGTTTTCGGGAGATTTGTCTCTCGACCTTCTCCAGTCTTCCCAGGATTCTTTCCATAAGGACAGCCGTGTTGTCTTCTCCCTGCTGTCGCGTGTTCGCCGGTAATGGCGAATTCCTCCTTCTCCTTGGGGAGCGACTTCGGCGGGGAGGAGACGGGGACCTTCGGTAGGGGGATGCACTCCGTTGGCAGGAGGCCCTAGTCTCTTTTAGGGCTCCCTTCCTGGTAGGCTGCACCTCAATGGGTTCATTTTCTATTGAGGAGGCGTCGAGGGAGTCCCCACTCCCTGAACTTCAGTGCGTGGACCTCGAACTCCTTTCCCGGCGAGTAGTGGGGGGCAAGGCCCTTCGGACCAAAGGAGGTTGGGGCAACCTCTGATCAAGCTGTTGGATCATTTCGGCGATGATGGAGCGTTGGAAATCTCGCAGGAAGTCCATCGTCACTGTTACAGGACGGTCGTCCTCCGGCACAGAAGTCTTTGCCACAGGCGTAACGGTCGCTGGTTGGGCATCGGGTGTAGAGGGAGACTTAGGAATCCTTTTGTCCTTTAGGCGCTGAGTCTCTATGACAGAAACATGGGAAAGGGTTCCCACAGACGGCGCCAAGTGGTGGCCGGTGGCAGTTTCGTCATGTGACATGATAGGAGCAAGGGGGACTTCCGGTGGAGGAGAGCGCTTTAGCAGGAGGTTTCCCAGGGGAGGGTGCCTGAAATGTCCAAAAAATAGAGGTTAGGAGGTCCCCGGAGTATGTTCCTGGGGAGGAGCCTCCGACGCCCAAGTCAGTATTTTTGGAGATCAAGAGGTGATAGATAGTGGAGAAGTATGGTCCTTCGTATTCGAAAGACCCCCTCCTTTACCTGGGGCATTTTTCGAGTGTTTATAGAAGAGCGAACAGTAATAGCTCTCTTCAGGTGGGTGGCCCAGATCGTGACACGTGTTCGGTGGGATGCGGTCCACGTCTTCGGGGAATAGGGGGTCGCTTAGCCGATCATAGGCCGTAGGGCTAGGAGCCTAGGTGACCCGAGAGTGGCGTGCAAGAAAGTCCCTACAAGCAGCGTGTCAGAACGTGTCTGGGAGTGGTGTGTCAGGGATGTGTCAAAGGCTCCTTAATTGCTCATGTCGTACTCCCGAGGTCCCTTTTGGTGGAAGAGACCTCTTTGGAGAAGAGCTTGTCTCCCGAGGTTATTTTAGTACCGTAGGAGTATATTTCCCGAGGGTGGCCTTTCCCAGGGATATCCCCATTTTTTAGAGTGGTTTAATCATTCCCTGAGGCTGGTACTATTGTTTCCTGGGACGGAGGATTGCCGAGGTCAGATTTCGGAGGTCGAACATCCTTCTTTCCGTGGAGGGTGGTTTCTCTTTCGAGGTTGGTGCTTTGTCCGAGCCTATGGGTTCGGAGGGTGATGGGCACCTCGGCTATCAAGAGGATAGTGGAGTGCCATACCATAGTCATTAAGGAGGTGTTAGTTTGGTATCACCAAAGTATTTGAGGATGTGTTGAACTAAGGTATTTTAGATTGAATAAGGTCAAGCTGAGGTGGGGAGAATAGTGAGCAGTAATACTGTTGGTGTGAGCACAAAGAATGACATTGGTTATAGTACTTATACAAAGCAGAGCTTGACTCAAGTGCTTGGAGGGCATTAGCTGAGTAGGGTAGTTTAGTGCCAAGTGGGTTGTTGTGTGACCGACACCCTTTGGTAGGTTTGATTGCGATACTTTGGCACCTTATCCTAGGATAATGTCTTAGGGTAGGGAGATTGAATTCGAAGGACCAAATTCTCCAAGGTAGGGATAATGTTATAGCCCTCCAAGTGGAATGCTTGGTGAACAAGGTACGTTCGTAAATCCTTAGCTTAAATACCTTAATTAAAGGTGAATTAGTGTGATCACTTAAGTTTTTCAAGGTTAGTTGGTTTCGAGTTGTTTATGACATTAGGTTTGCCTGGGGGTAAAATAGTCATTTTTCACATTAGAGGGTCGGGACATGTCCCGGGAATAAAAATGATGTTCTTAAAACTCAAAGCCCAAGCTAGCATTTTTTACTAAGTGTATTATTTGCTTAGTTACTATTTGGGGAAGGGGCCTTTTGTCAAAAATTAAAAAGTTTGGGAATGAGACTGTTTATTGGTTTTTAAACTTGTTGAAAAGGTTGGGTTGCCACTATTCGCTCCATTTTTGCCCTAAAATTCACAGCTTTCTCTTCCTTTCTTCATCTCATCCTCAAATCTTCATAAACCCATGATTTCTTGATGAAATCAAAAGATTTTCTTGGCACCTAAGTGAAGGATTGCTTGTTTTCCACTTGTTTTCATGGTGTTGTAGCTTGGTGATGTTTTTCAAGTTTGAACCTTGGTTTGTGTATGTGGTCAGCTTCAATCCTTGAAGATTTCATGTTTCTTGAGTTGATTTAAGCTTGGGTTTTCTTGAGTTATTGTTAATTTGGTGCCATATTACTTGTGTTTCTTAAAACTTAGGAAAAACCTTAGTAGAGCCTTGGAACTTGGAATTCTTGGCTTGTGATGCTTGATGCTTACTAAGTCTTTTGCAATTGAGGTAAGGGATTTATGATCCATGTATATTGATGCCATTCATAGCTTGCTTGTGGTAGAATTCAAATAGTTTTATGAATGGTGTTTGTTGGTGGATGATGACGAACATGGTGGACTAGTGATGTTTTGATGACTTGTGTGGTGTTTATGGACATCATAGGATTGCTTTACATGGTGCATTATGGCCTAGTGTACACATACATGCAAGTTTGATGCAATTGGAGGTGTCCCTAGGGCCATTAGGAGGCATTGGAAGCCCAAAAAATGCCTATGGGGCAAAATCTTAGATTTTTCTAGGCACAAAGTGTTGGGGACGAGTTGCCGAGGTTGGTGATGCATTGTCAAGCCCTTGTGAAAAAAACCAGAGTATTTTGTGCTATGGCAACATGTCACCAAGGGTTGATAATGCGTCCCCGTAGGCAAAATGCCTGGACCCGATATCTTCAACACTCTTGTAGTGTTTTGCCTATAACTTTTAGCTTGGGTGTCCGATTAAGGTGATTCAAGATTTCACACAAAGCTAAGACAAAGGACTACCCTTTACATGTTTTTAAAAGGCTCTAACTGGCCTATATTAAGCTTCATTTTTGTTCAAAGTGAGGAGACTTTTAGCCACATTACAACACCATTAGTCGAGTGTAAGGTTTAGTACCATCAGGAGCCTAGCCTTGCCTTCGGGTTTGAGGTCTGGATATGGAAACATTAGTGGACCTATGATTTTCCAAAAAACCTAGCGAATGAGTCCAACCATGGTCATTGCTAGTCAACTAGGGTGAACCAAGTAAAGGTGGATTAGTATGTGCCTGAAATGAAGGTTTAATGCACTTGTAGCCTAGACAAGGTTGCTTGAGGCACAAGTTAGAACCTATTGCACTCTTGGTAAGGTTTTTAGGTGGAAGCTATGTACACAAGTGACTTAGGTAAGTCTAAATACTTGAGGCATTATGTGGAGGCTTAGTATACCTAGTGAGTTCTTTGGAACTCAAGTGAGGTGCACCCACCATGTTCACTTGCACAACAATCAATGGAAGGTTATTTAGTGAGCTTTGCTCATTAGGGCATCACAAACTGAGGATTACTAAGAGCAGGTTAAGGGCCAAAACTCACCGCTGCGAGGACTTGGAAGAAGAGAAGTCCCAGGGGTCTCGAATATATGCGCATATGTTAGTCCTCAAACTGTAAGCACATGCGGTAGCCTTCATATATATTGTATATATGTGTGTCCTCAGTATTTTTTCTTGGAGGTTAAAGGATCCCTTATTAGGAATCCTTGATTCTCACTCCCTTAGTCTTTGCTGTGTAGATATGTTTCGTAAGGCTAGCAACCATTTAGGATTGTTGAGCTAGGCTTATGAGTAGGTATATTATTTATTCGAATCCTTGTGATTCTAGTTTTGTGGGTTGCATGTTGGTTAAGTTATGGTACTAACTACAGTTGTCTAATTGGTTGATAGAGGCTAGTGAAGCACAAGGGAGGGCTTTGAAGCTTGCCACTAGGTGTTGCTCTAAGGTGAGAGCTTAGTTATGGATCTCAGTATTGTTGTTCAATGTATAGTTTTAATACACTAGTTTGCCTATGAAGTTCATGTATGAGTAGTAGACTCTAGAGTCACATTGGGTGTGAACATTGTCTACTTTTTCTTGGATGTTCACACGCGATTGATTATATGTAGTTAGCCATATAAATGCTTTGTATGCTTTGACTATTTTGATGTTTGATTTTAATGGAATTTTATGGCAATGTTTTATGTTTTTATTACTTGTTTAATCATTTAATTCAAAGCACATACTTATGCATGACTGCATTGTAGGATTAATTAATTAGAAGCATAAAGGTTTTAGCTAGTGTGCACATAATCAATTAGCCAATTGTGACTAGTGTGGGACCATTCCACTAGGCTTCTAGGCAGGCTCACAAGGGGCTGTGTTAGATTGTCAACAGGAGCCTGGTATGCTTTAAATTTGAATGAAATGGGCCCAAAATCTCCTATCTCTTCTTCACTGAATATTTGATTCTGTTCGGAATGGTGTGAAATGGTTTACAACAATAGGTGGTTAATGTGTTGAAGGAATTTTCCATGGATTTTGGTCTATTGATTTGCAAACAGAAATCCAAATTATGCTTCTCATAAATGTAATCGAGCAAACTATGTGCATGTTCTCAATGGTTAATAGAGCAGTCTCGTTAATGTGCATGTTACAGATGACCTATGTATGTATTTAGGTGTTGTAGTTCTCAATGGTAGGAAAACTAAGCTAGTATATAGCTATATTGTGGAATGATTGGAAACTAGGCTAGTTGGTTGGAAGTAAAAATTGTTGAGTTTGGCTAGATGTGGAGTTGTAGCTCAATCAGTGATCCAATTTGCTCATGCATATGTCACGCAAATTGTGAGTTACCAGTAGGTATCTACAATTGGTTGGATTAGATTTACAGAGATTTTCCATAGGGAAGCTTGGATGATAAATGAAAAATGTCATTGTTGTTGGCATTAGGTTTGTTGTACAAAGTGTTATGGTGGGCTTGGGTTACGTTAGATCTCATATTTTAATTTGGCTATTAGCCAAATTGAGTTGGTGGCTGCTAAAAAATGTGGATTTTCTTTGATGTAAAATTATCCAAGCTAAATATTTGAGTTTGAGTGGGCAAGTTCAGCCTAAGCTTTCAGACTCTAATACTTGGTAGGGAATTCTTTTGGCTCATGTTATAGTTAGGGAAGGCTTGAGGTGGCAGGTTCGTGTTGGTGATAATATTAGTTTTTAGGATGATACTTGGGTAGATGCACAGCCTCTTAAATTATGACATTTACATGTTATCAACTGGAAGCTGTTTAATAAATAGGTGATTGAATTTATTGCTAATTCAAAATAATAGGATTTGGACATAGTTAACACTTGTTATTTGATAGTGACAGTGCAAAGATTAGGAAAATCCCGCTCGGGACGGAGTGTTGGGTGCTATTTTTGATAAGCGCATAATTTGTTGGTCAAAACATGTTGACTTTTTTTTTTCAACTTTGATCGTAAATTTCTATCTTTCAGTACTACGTTTTTTATCATTTCTCAATTTGTTCTTTTTTTCATAGGTTACAGAAGATGGTGGAAGTGTCAGAATGAGGTGTGGTTAAGCAAAGCAAAAGTCGGAGTGCACAATGGTCAACAACAAAATGTACTGTTTTGGCTCCATAGTACAAGCCACTTTGAACCTCTGATGTTGTTTTGACACTGCAGTGCTAGAAGTTCAAGGTCTTAGCACTGTAGTGCCACCAAATACTTTGTTTCTAATGCTTAGGTGGCCAAATGGGAAGAAATTTCTAGGCGCCACCCTTATTTTGAATCCTACAATGTAATTGGTTAAGGGCTTCTAATTAGTTGTTGGAGATGGACCAAAAAGCTTATCTTTTATGTATTTGGAAGGATTTAGAACATATTCCATCTCAACACTTATTAGAAAAGTAGCTTTGTTCTTGGTTTTCATATCATTCTTTTGGAGCCATTATTTGCATCTTTATGAAGGAGCTTAGAAGATTTTTTAGAGAGTTAGGATGCTAGAGCTTTAAGGGTGTTCTTGGTTTCATCTTTTCTTTTCTATTTATATCTTATTATGGATGTTATGAATTTTAGTTTTATGGATTTTCTAGCTTAAACATGGAGTAAAACCATTTATCTTTATACGATGTACTCTTAACTATTGTTGTTTAATGTTAATTTAAGATATTTTTAGAAGTTGTCTCCTTTATGTTGCTATCCTTTTGTGCTTGATTATTCTATGTTGTTGGCTACATCATGCTTGCTTAAAATCTCAACTTCATTCTTGAGAGGGAGAGAGAGAGAAATTTGAGGTAAAACTAGAAAAGAACATTGTGGGTAAGAGGGATTAGAGACAATCACATTATGTTCTAGTCTTACTAGAAAGGGTTAGAAATTAGATCTTAAGCTTGATTATAAGCTTTAAAAAACACATTATTGGACATTAGGTGGGCAAGGTTCAGTCTTGAGAGAAAGAAGCTTTGAGGCTTAAATCCTTGCACCACACACTAGGAGTTAACAAATCACCATACCTTAATTTTACTTAGGCAATAAGATAAAATAGTGTCATGCTAAAGAGATGGTTTTTGCATACAAGTTAGCCTTATCTTACCTAGCTTAATTAGTTGTAGTTTGAAACTTTATCCTTCTTGCATTTCATTTTACATTTACATCACCGTTCCTTCATCAGTTAATTTAGAATTTATTTCAATTTCTCTTTAATTTAGCTTTTGTCACGCTCCACACCGCCCTCGGCCTTTATGTGTCTATTGTAGCACCTTGGAGTAGCACCAGGACAGCTTAAGACACTTATGACATATGAACCCAGGGTGCACTCCAAAGGCCTACCTCAGGTGTCTATCGCTAACATCTAGAGTAGTAATGGGGCTACACTAGACGCTGGGCACATGCACCACAAAATGACCCTAGAGAGCCTACTGCTACACCTATCGCTATAGCCTAGTGCCTAACTAGGTGCCTGCTAGGTGCACTAGCGCGCCACCCACTCCAATGCCCAACACCCCTCAGACATAGCTAGGGCAAGGTGGAGCGTGCCCCAGGAAGCCTACCTATCCCAGCACCCTATAATAACTTGCATGTTAAGGCATGTTTAAAATGCAAGTAATCATGTGTTTGTGCTCTTGTGCCATCAAGTGTGCATCCAATTATGTATGACAACTAAGATACCCAGTCATAGTTTTCAAAACACATACATATATACATGCACAAGCTAAAGAGGTTCAAAGACAAGTATTGGTGCGCCTTCAAGAGGCCAACCTAGCCATGGGCTCATGCCCAAAACATCTATCCTAGTCCAATAACATACATACTTAACTTACATAGCATAAACACTCCCACTAGACTTGTTCCCACATAACTAGCCATTAAGAGCCTGCAAGCAATGTAAACAACACTTGAGCTTACCTTATACAGTGACTTGTACCATTGCCTATTGAGCATAAATTTTGGTTAGTGTTTATACCTTCTAAACCAAACAAAAAACCTCTTACACATACTCAACTCACTCTTTCATATCCTTTCTTAAAACACAAGTAGTTAGGGCATAAGTTATTTACATAGCTCAGTAAGGAATTATACAGCATATAATGCCTACATAGTTCAGTCTGAGACTTAACCTCTACAACCACGTACATAAAAGACACGAAACAAGAAAAACAACATATAAATGGCAATATAACAACTAATAATTCTAATGGTCAGCACACGCAAACAAGCACCAAAGCACACAATACTCATACACCACACACCAGCCATAGATTCGATCAACAGGGCTTAGTAGGTACCACCTATTCTAAATTCATTAATCAGGTTTTATTAGTGTTCTACTCTATTATAGAGCTCTAACATAATTAGCTAGTGAATTTCTTAGTTACTTGTGAGTAGCCTTAGCCCTATAGCTTCTTAGGCTCACTTAGCAAGTAGCTATCACCTAGGTGCCTAGTGTACAACTTGAATGTGGCATTCAATCATAAATTCAATGAAGAACACAATGATCCCTTACCAATCACATAGCCCCTACTCTCGGCCAACCTTCAAATGCCAAATCTAAGTTTTGCAATTAAGCTTCCAAGCTCGCCTATAGCCGAAATCACCTTGTATGTGCTTAATTCACCACTTCAAGCTTAACCCTTCATGAAATCCCCAAGAACACTTAGTTGACTTAAAATGGAGCTTTTACCGGAAAATGCAATCAGCCATGGTAGTGGAGCCATGCCAAAATGCTTAATTTGCCACATGGCGCTAAAATTGGTTCATATTCTAGCTCGGGTAGGCTTGCTTTAGTGCATGGTGCAATGGAGTCCTTATACAACAGATTCCATTGATTTATGCACCCGAATACATCTACGATTGGGTCCCTATTCTGTTATTTCAGGCACAAACCTCCTAGGCACTTTCAACATGCACTTACGTGCACCCGGGTAGGCCTACCTTTGGTATTACCTCACACATCCTTGTGCACCGGTAAGCCTGCCTTTGATACCTCCATATGTGTCTCCTAGGTCTTGTAGCCTAGTTCTTTAATCACATTCACTCGCAACTGCTAGGCTTCCATTCTACTCCTAACTAGCCTAGACTTGTTCACAATGAGGGTTATGACAACCTCCCTCCTTAAGGACTTTGGTCCTCCAAATTCCTCAAGAGTCCTGGAAATTTTCTCAGGTAGTACTTAGCCAGCTCCTCCTCTACTTCCCAAGTAGCCTCTTCCTGAGTGTGATTGCTTCATTGGACTTTCACCCTGGAGATCTATATACTCATTAACTTCCTTGTGTCTTAGGCTAAGATTTGAATAGGCACATCTTCATATGTTAGGCTTGGTGTTATAGGTTCACTAGAGGGAAAAAACACTTGCTTAGAACTTAGGACCATACTTATTTAGTAAGCTCACATGGAATGTGTCATGCACATGTCCTAGCTCAGGTGGCAAGTCCAACTTGTATGCCACATTTCCTACCCTAGCCAACACTTGGTATGGCCCTATGTATCTTGGGGCTAGTTTCCCCTTTCTTCCAAACTTCACTACTCCTTTCATGGGAGATACCTTGAGCCACACCCAATCCCCTTCCTAGAACTCTAGGTCTTTTTTCCTCTTCAGGTTTGCATATGACTACTGCCTATCATTAGCAGCTTTGATCCTAGCTTAGATCAGTTTTATCTTCTCAATTGTCTCACTTATGAGTTCGAGTCCCAATTCCAACTTATCTATTGGCTCATGCCAACAATTTGGAATGATGCACCTCTTTCCATAAAGTGCTTCATATGGTGTCATTCCAATCACTGAGTGGTACCCATTGTTATAGGAGAACACTACTAAGGGAAAATGCACGTCCCATTCACCTTGGAAATCAAACACACAACATCTCAGCATGTCTTCTAACACATGAATGGCTCTTTTTGTTTGTCTATATGTTTGTGGATGGTATGTTGAGCTGAATTTCAATTTAGTGCCCAAAGCATGATGTAGGGATTTCCAAAACCTAAAAACAAACCAAGGATCCCTATTTGACACAATATCATCAGCCACTCCATGAAGCCTTACTATCTCCTTAATATAAAGCTATGCAAGCTTATCCAGTCAGTCTGTGAGGTTCATAGGTAGAAAGTGGGCTACCTTGGTCAATCTGTCCACTATGACCCAAATGGCATTATGCCTCCTCTTTGTCAAGGACATTCCCATAACAAAGTCCATTGATATGGACCCCCACTTTCTCTCAGGTATTGGTAAGCTTTCAAGCTTTCCTCCTAGCTTTTATTGCTCAACCTTCACTTGTTGGCACAATTCACACTTAGCCATATTGATGCGAACCCCGATGGTATAAAGACCATGAAACGTGCCCAAGATGTTTTTCAAGCTCCACAAGACATCAAAGAGACTGGATTTTAAGACCCCTACCCCTAATCAACCTGTGACTAGAAATGAGAAGTATAAGAATACCAAGAACACAAGCACACTTGTGCACCAAGGTAGTCCACAAAGAACCAAAGAGAAATTCTCTCCAAAGTAGCAATATTATTTCATGTAACGGCTGTTTTTTTACAACCATAATATGTGCCTATTTATAGGCCTAAACTAGGGTAAAAATCTGGACAAAATTCGCAGCCCAAGTCACCTAGGAAACCTAGTTACAAAGGACTCAAGAAAACCTAGTCAAACTAGGATTCCTACACCCTTTTAACACATGTTTAAGGTGTGCAGCGAATTCCTTTTATCCTAAGTGACCTAAATCACTTCAATGGCCTAAATATAATCCTAAATAATGTAAATAAATAGGAAACTAAAATAAAATACGTTACAACACAAGATTGGCCATAAAAATCCAAAAATAGTCTTCTCAGGTGGTTCCTGCTTGTATCTTCAACTTCAAGCTGAAATTCGAACTTGATGCAGCCATGATTTCTCAAAATTCAAAGCATGAAAGTTGTAGATCTCTTTCTTATCTTCGAAATGACATGTGAATCACATAAAGCGGACATCTAAAACCAAAGATATGCCCAAAATACTGCAACTGCTTCTGAACCAGCGATAACTCGCAAATCGCGACTTTGAAGCTAAATTGGACCTCCGTACCGTGCAAAATGGACTTCATCGTCTTCATATGATTTTTAGCTCCAGATGTTATCTTTCTAATGAATCAAGAATCAATCAATTCTGATCTGTTTAGCTGAAGATATGATTTTTCCACGAACATCACCAATCTGTCAAAATCCAAGCTTGGCCATCATCTCCATATGATTCCTTGCATGTTCTAGCAGCTCCTTGCGAAATTCCATGTCCATTCTCCATGAAGAAGCTTGAAAAAAAAATCTTGAAGTGCACTAGTGAGCTCCTTAACTTCCTTTCTTGTCAATGGTCCACTAGCTATGTTCAATGGATCCTTGTCATCCTCGGTTGTGCCTTCTTTGATTGTATCACATATAGGTTCCAATGTCTTACTTCATATAAGGCCACCAAAAGTATGTTTTGAGGGAAAGATACATCTTAGTAGCTCCCGGATGCACACTGACTTTGCTTGAGTGTGCCTCTTCCAGAATTTAAGGCCTAAGGTGATTCTTTTTAGGTACATACAGCCTGTTCTAGAAGTACAGGAGTCCCTGCTTGTAAGAAAAGCCTAGGAACTGCTTTCACTTCTTTCATCCAGATATCACATCAAGCTTTTCATTAGCAAGTTGTGCCTCCCTGATGATTTCCATCTATTCAGGGGTAATGGTAAGTACATTTAGCTGATCAAGCTTCCACTCCATCCAGTGCCTTGCTAGGCAAGTCAGGTTAAGGCTCTTGACCTTGGTTCCATATTCACCACCCTTAAGTATTCCAGTGTAGCTCTTGCTCAAGGCATCTGCCACAACATTGGCCTTGCCAGCTGTGTATTAAAAAACATAGTCAAAGTTTTTCAAGTACTTAAGACTCCAATGGTTAGTATAGACCTGAAACTTGTTACCCAGCAAGTAATGCATCCACTGTTTCAGTGCAAAGACCACAGCTGCCAATTCCAGGTTATGCACTAGATAGTTCATCTCATATGGCCTCAACTGCCTTAATCCAAAGGCAGTTGCTTGCTTGTCCTGCATTAGGACACAACCCAACCCTACTTGTTGTACGTTAGTGTACATCTTATAAGCTTTAGTAGGGTTTGGTAGCACTAACACAGGAGCCATACTCAGCCTTTTCTTCAACTCTTGGAAGCTACTCTCACATTCACTTCCCCAAACAAACTTTTAGTCTTTCCTGATCAGATGTGTCATTGGAGCTACAATTATAGAAAATTTAGGCACAAATCTTCTGTAATAGCCAACTAACCCCAGAAAAACTCCTAACTTCCATGGCACTTTGGGGTTACTTCTGAGCTAAGATAGCTTTAACCTTTTCAGGATCAATTACCAGCCCTTGATCATTGATCATATGGCCTAGAAATCCAATCTCTTGAGTCCAAAACTTGCACTTGCTCAACATCCCATACAACTTATGTTCTTGTAGCAAGCCAAGTACTAGCTTTAAATGCTTTTTATGAGTATCTTCATCCTTTGAGAACACCAATATATCATCAATGAATACCACCACAAAGTGGTCTAAGTATGCCTTGAACACTCTCTGCATAAGGTCCATGAAAAAGGCAGGTGCATTTCTGAGCCCAAATGGAATCACTATGTACTCAAAGTGTCCATACCTAGTCCTAAACACAGTCTTAGGTATGTCATCTTCCCTGACTCTCAGCTAGAAATAACCAGACCTAAGGTCTATCTTGGAGAACACTCTTGCTCCCTTCAGCTGATCAAACAAATCCTCAATTCTTGGGAGAGGGTACTTATTCTTGATAGTTGGGCATTGAGTTTCTTGTAATCAATTCATAGTCTAAAGGTTCCATCCTTTTTCTTTACAAACAGCACAGGTGCTCCCCATGGAGACACACTAGATCTAATGAACCTTTTCTCAAGCAACTTATCCAGTTGCTTCTTCAGCTCTACCATTTTAGGTATGGTAATCCTCTAAGGAGCTGTAGACACTAGAGCAGCTCCTGGTACTAGTTTGATTTCAAACTCTACCTTTTTCACAGGTGGTAATCGAAGCAAGTCTATAGGATAGACTTCTGGGTACTCCTGGACTATAAGGATTCTACTCAGGTCACTAGTTACTCCATGCTCATTTAGCCCAAAACACTCATGCTCATCTTCTAGAGGTATTTGCTTCACTACCTCAACTTGACATTCTGAGACTAGTTCAAGTGATTTCTTTAGTCTAAATGGTTCACAACCAGGAATCAAAAGTTGTCTTGCATGACAATCTATCGCCAACTTGTTTTCACTTAGCCAATTCATAAATAGTATTATGTCATAATCATAAGTTTCCAGAACTACTAGGTCTGCCTTAAAGTTCAACTCACCAAGTCCAAGTCCAATCATACAATTCTCAACTATATGGTAAGTGAACAAAATCTTATTACCAATAGTTTTGACTAAGTACATATCTGTCAAGTTTCTTACTTTTAGATTCATGGCTTTTACCAATTTAGAAGAAAATATTGACAATGAAGCTTCAGTATCAAACAAAGCAGAAATGAAATGTCCGTTAAGGTAAATGGTACCTTTTAGTGCCCTTCTGCTCAGCCTTTTCTGGCCTACTTCCTTCTCTTCAACCTTGGGCTCTAGTGCTTCCTGCACCCTCTTTGATGTTTTAAGCTGAAACACTCTACCTGTAGGTGGATTCTACCTCCTTTGATCCTGTGGTAGCTTAAGCACTTTGTCCCTTATTGGGTTATGCACATTGGGCCTACTCATTGGTGGCTGTCCTCTAGCCCACCTTGTGTTGAACCTTCCTAACACCTTCCTCTCCTCCTTCTTCGCAAGGCAATCCTTCACCCAATGGTCTTGTGCTCTACATTTGAGGCATCCATCTGTGAGTCTAAAGCATGGCTTGCTGCCATGGAATTTCCCATAGCTAGTACATTGTGGACTATATTCCTAAGGTCCCCTCTTGACTCCCCTTCTCCACTCTATAAATTCAGCCTCCTCTCGAGTCCTCTTCTTGTGCACTTGTGTGCCCTACTAGCACTTCTTGGCCCACTCTTTACTTGGCCATTGAACTTCTTCTCAAGTGCTAGTGTACTTTGTACTACTTTGTAGTACTCTCTAGCACCCACAACTCTAAGGATTTGCCTTAGTTCAGGTCTTAATCCCCTCAAGAACCTCTTGGTTTTCAGCTTCTCCTGACCATCATATCGTGGAGTGTAATGTATGAGATTATTAAATCTCTAGTCATACTCCATCACTATGAGATCTCCCTATTCAAGTTCATCAAATTCAACTTGTTTCTGGTCCTTGAGTTCCTCATTCACATTCTGCTACTGGAAAACTAGGAGGAATTTAGCCCATCTCATGGACCTCCTCCTAGCAGCTAGCCTTCTTTGGTTTTTGCTCCTATAAGCCCTCTGAATAGCTTTCCACCATAACTCAGCATTTCCTTCAAATCTGAAGGTGGCAAGGAGCACTTTCTGTGTGGAGGTTACTTCCATCCTCTCAAAACTCTTCTCCACTTGGTAAACCCAAAACTCAGCTTCTTCTAAGTCACACCCTTATCTAAACACAAGAGGTTTCAAAGCTAAGAATCCTTCCAACTGGCCCTCCCTAAGACCACCTCCTCCTGGTCTCTTTCTTCTTGTATTCATGTCTCGGGTTCCACCTCTTGGTGGCCCTCTTCTTGCAGTAATCTCTGTAGGAGGTTCAATCCTTCTTAGAACAGTGTTAGTGTCCCATTCTTCCACTTCTAGGCTCTCCTCTACTTCTATTCTAGTTTCCTATCTCACCTCTTATCTTACTCTCCTAGTTCTCTGATTCCTTTTTTCTTCCTCTCTATCATCATCTTTATCACCATTCTTGCTTGCTTGATCTCCATGCACTGGTTCTTTGCCAGGCCGGCTCCCTCTTCTATCTTCATCCACTTCTCTAACCTCGCCAACACTCTCATGTGCCTGAGCTTGGCCTCTAGCCAAGGCTTGGATGCCTACCACCAATTGGGCAATGGAGGCCTGTATGACTTCCATCATTCGCTCCATCCTTTACTATCCACCCCTGTTGGTTCCAAGCACAGTGGCCTTAATGTTAGGCTCCTTAGCCCTATCAAACTCCAAGTCCCTATGCTGCCTCTCAGACTCAAACTCAGGCTGTTCATCCTTAAGATGGCTTTCCCTACTTTCCTCTTGCTCATGGAATTCTCTTTCTTTGCCTCGAGGTCTCATCCTGCACATAAGGACATATAACACATATATGCTCAATATTTACAAGTCTAGCAAATCCTAAATGGGAACAAGTTTAAACAGACCCATAGGTCCTAACCTACTCTAATACCAACATTTCTATCATGCCCTACATCGCCATCGACCCTTACGTGTTTATCACAGCACCCTGGAGTAGCACTAGAACTACCTAATACACTAATGACATATGTGCCCAGGGTGCACTCCAAAGGCCTACCTCATGTGTCTATTATTAATGTCTGGAGCAGCATTGGGGCACATGCACCACAAGATGCACCCCAGAGAGCCTATTGTTGCATCTATCGCTACAACACGGCACCCACCCAAGCACCTACCAAGTGCAGTAGCACACCACCCACTACAATGCCCAACACCTCAGATGTAGCCAGGGCATGGTAGAGTGTGCCCCAGGAAGCCTACCTACCGTAGCACCCTACAATAACTTGCATGTGAAGGCATGTTTAAAATGCAAGTCATCATGTGTTTGTGCTCTTTTTCCATCAAGTGTGCATCCAATTATGGATGACAACTAAGATACCCGGTCATAGTTTTGAGAACACATGCATATATATACATGCTCAAGCTAATAAGGTTTAAATACAGGTATTGGTGCGCCCTCAATAGGCCAACCTAGTCATGGGCTCATGCCCGAAACATCTATCCTAGTCCAATAACATACATACTCGACTTACATAGCATAAACACTCCGACTAGACCTGTTCCCACATAACCAGCCACTAAGAGCCTGCAAGCAATGTAAACAACACATGTGCTTGCCTTATACAGTGACTTGTACCATTGACTATTGAGCATAGATTTTGATTAGTGTTCATACCTTCTAAACCAAACACAAAACCTCTTACATGCAAGCAACTCACTCTTTTATATCCTTTCCTGAAACACAAATAGTCAGGG
Organism: Aquilaria sinensis; assembly: GCA_005392925.1. Lineage (NCBI taxonomy): Eukaryota > Viridiplantae > Streptophyta > Magnoliopsida > Malvales > Thymelaeaceae > Aquilaria > Aquilaria sinensis. The sequence continues at coordinate 20,308 of SMDT01002070.1, read as the reverse complement.
CATGCGTTATTTGCATAACTCAATAAAGAATCATACAGCATATAATGCCTACATATTTAAGTCTGAGACTTAACCTCTAAAAGCACCTGCATAAAAAGACATGAAACAAGCAAAACAAAATATAAATGGCAATATAACAACTAATAATTTTAATAATGGTCAGCACAAGCGAACAAGCACCAAAGCACACATTACTCACACACCACACACTGGCCATAAATTCAGCCAACAGGGCCTAGAAGGCACCACCTATTCTAAGTTCATTAATCAAGTTTGATTAGTGTTCTAGTCTATCATAGAGCTCCAGATTCAAGAGGGAGTTGGCCGACCCACCCTGGAATCCTAGTACTTACTTTCCAACATAACTAGCTACTTAAATTCTTAGTTACTTGAGAATAACCTTAGCCTTTACAGCTTATTAGGCTCACTTAGCAAGTAGTTATCAACTAAACGCCTAGTGTTCAACTTGAATATGGCATTCAGTCACAAATTCAATGATGAACACAATGATCCCTTACCAATCACATAGCTCATACTCTCGACCAACCTTCAAATGCCAAATCCACACTTTGCAATTAAGCTTCCAAGGTCACCTATAGACCAAATCACCTTGTATGTGCTTAGTTCACCATTTCAAGCTTAATCCTTGATGGAATTGCCAAGAATCTAACCTTCCCTTGCCAAGAACACTTGGTAGACTCAAAATGGAGCTTTGACCCAAAAATGCAACTGGCCATGATAGTGGAGCCATGCAAAAATGCTTAATTTGCTACATGGTGCTAGAATTAGTTCATATGCTGGCTCAGGTATGCTTGCTTTAGTGCATGGTGCAATGGAGTCCCTATACACAAGATTCCCTTGATTTAAGCACCTGAATACATGTATGATTTGGTCCCATTCTATTATTTCTGTTGTAAACCTCCTAGGCACTTGCAGCGTGCACTTGCATGCACCCAAGTAAGCCTACTTGCGGTATTACCTCACACATCCTTGTGCACCTGGTAAGCCTACCTTTAATACTTCCATATGTGTCTCCTCGGCCTTTTAGCCTAGTTCTTTAATCACATTCACTGTCAACTGTTAGGCTTCCATTGTACTCCCAACTAGCCTAGGCTTGTGCACAAGTAGGGTTATGATAGCTTTAGTTCATTGGGTTATTCGAGACTTGGTATTAATTAAACTCATTAATTTTCTTTTGGGATGATACCTATATTTGCCACTTGCGCATAACAATACTGTACATTTGTAAATAATTGTTCATTTTAAGTTTATTTATATGTGCTTGTTTGTTTCTCATTGAAGGCCCCTTTAATGCATGACCTGGAGCTCTTGCTCACACCTTTTCCCATTTGATCCAAAAATTAAGAGAAGCTTAAGGGACTTAAGTTTAAGAAGCAAGGTTGTAGTAGAGGAAGACACTTATTCTTCATTATTCATCAATATGGAAGACAATGTGGGTGAATACACAAGAAATGTAAGGAAATGAGGGAATGCTCCTAACATAGAAGTCAATGGTGATGATGCGGTGATGGATATAGGCATGGTGAGATTAATCATAATGGAGTAAGGAGAAGAGAAAGGCCGGTATTTAACTACTTTTGCCCCGCATTTGTAGAGCGTTAGGACAATATGATTAGGTTGGTTCCACTTCGAGGCGATGCATTTATGATTCCAAGCCATATCCTACAACTAGTGAAGGCTCATATTTTTAGTGGCACACAAGATGATGATCTCGACAATCACATCAAGAGGTTTGTCCAGTGTGTGACACATTCAATTGTGGCCATAAGGCATATGGCCATCAAACATCTATTTACCAAGAAAGATACAAAGCCTAGGCTAATCTAGTGGATCCTCCTTTCATGAGCGTTTGACCTAGAAATCAAGGACAAAAAAGAGAGTAAAAACTGGTGGTGGGCTAGTTATCAAGACTTGAGTTACATGTGCCATCATTGAGTGGACCAATTAAATAGCATTTTTTGGATGATGGTCTCTTAAAAGTAAAAGCAAAGTTGCCTTGGTATGTGGAATTCCTAAATTACCTGGCTTGTGGAAATTTACCTCCTAACTTGACAAATGAACAAAAGAAGAAGTTCCTATTTGATGTCAGATACTATATGTAGGATAAGCCTTTCTTGTTTACAATATGTGCTGATCAAGTGGTGAGCAGTTGTGTCACAAATTAAGAGGCCAATAAGATCTTGCACTATTGCCACTTTTCTACTTATGGTGGCTACCTTAGAGCTTCAAAAATGGCTAATAAGGTGCTTCAGACCATTATTGGCCTACTCTATTTACAGGTTCATTATATATTTGTGTTGACATGTGATAGATCCTAAAGGCTAGGAAATATCTTTAGAACAAATGAAATGCCTTTACAAACTATTGTAGAAGTGAAAGTGTTTGATGTGTGGGGAATTAATTTTATGGGGCCTTTTTCCTCCTTCCTTTGGCTATCACTACATTCTTTTAGTCATTGATTATGTGTCAAAGTAGATGGTGGCTATCTATACTTTTACTTGTGATGCTCCGATAGTAGTAAAATTTCTTCAAAAGAACATCTTTGCAAGGTTTGGTGTGCCAAGAGCTATCATAAATGGTGAAGGGTCTGATTTTATCAACAAGTTTGTGGCACAAACCCTTGCAAAGTATTGAATTAGGCATGAGGTAGCCATTTCTTATCACCATAAACCAATGGCAAGTCGAGATATCCAATTGGGAGGTGAAGAATATATTGGAGAAGAGGATAAATATCAGTTGAAAGAATTGGTCTCAAAAGCTTGATGATGCATTGTGGGCATATAAGATAACTTTTAAAAGCCTATTGATATGTCTTTTTTCTAGCTCATCTATGGCAAAGCTTGTCATTTGCATGTAGAACCATAAGCAAAGTATTTTTAGGCCATGAACTTAAATAACTCCCTTTTAATGCTTATGAAAACACTAAAATCTACAAGGAGAAGACCAAATTATGGCATGACAAGCACATAATGAAGAGAAGCCTACAACTTGTGTTATTATTCAATTCAAGATTGAAGCTCTTTCCTGGGAACTTAAAGTCCAAATGGTCGGGTCCTTTTAAGGTGGTGAAAGCTTTTCCATATGGAGCAGTGAAGCTAAAGGCATAACATGGGTTAAAATTTTAAGTGAATCGTAAAAAAGTCAAAGCATATTATGTAGATAAGCTCTGACAAATTTGACAAGTTATGTTGTCCAAACCATTTTCTTGAAATATGGTGAAAGGAGCCTAGCTAGAGTCCTAAAATCAAGTACTTGTTGGAAGATAACCTGATTTTCTTCCTTAGCTTTTCATAAATTAGTTCTTTATTTATGTGGTTTGTTTGCTGTTTGTGTTACCCACTCCAGGGTAGTCCAATTATGGTGCCAAAATTGTGTATTTAGACACCCAGGATTAGTAATGTTCTGTAGGCCATCAGAATACTATCCTTAATGTGCATACCCAAGTGGCTCTCTTGGGCACTATGTAAACACATGCATATTGGTCTAACCATCACACACATATTCACATTTTATGCACACCATAGCAGCAAAGAAGAAAAACACTAGCACTAGTCTTAATCTTGGCTACCACACATTAGGCAATCGTATTAAGTTCTAGTGACCAGCCACTACACCTATAACTTCCACTAATAAAATGTATCATTGTAGCCATGTAACCCCCTATTTTATTCTCCATTATTAATTAGAGACTTGGACCAAACCAAGGAATTTTTTTTTACATCAATAGCCCACCTATGGAGAAAGTTAAGGATTTTTTAAGTTGGTTACAGAATTCTGACCAAATGAACAGTAACTTAGACAATTTGCAACTTAAGAAATTTGGCTATAGGGCCTTAAATCCATAAATTCAAAATTCTAGTTAAACCTCTAAATGTCCTCTAGGTGTGGTCAAAATATCATATCAAGATTCATTTTACATAGGGAGATATTAAATTTTAGGTATAGGGATGAAATTCTTGCCACGTTTGGACCATTTTGCCCATATAATTTTTCCAAACCATGCAAACACTTCATTCACAAGGGGTAAGCCCTCTAAGGCTATCCTATATATGTTCATTACATGTCAAAAATATGTTGTTGTACCTAGCAACTTTATGTGGCCAAAACAAAATTTACAAGTAAGCAGCCTATCATTCACACTTAGGCGATTTGCACCACATCACGTACATAGCCAAAACATTACTCAAATGTTCACATCCTTGTCTCATTTTGTGTAACCAACTACACTAAAAAACAAAAACCACCATGCATATATACAAGATATAGTAACCAAATGCAGCAGCCATTAACAACCAACAAACACATGAAATGTGGCAGCAACGTATACTATAGATTAGTCCATAAAACACATAATAAACATAACCAAATCACTATGAAAGCCCTCCCCAAGGTAACGCTTGGTCTTAGGAGGATTTTAACACTAGTTAGTACTACCTTTGGGCTTTGGAAACCCTTAAATTTGCTACCATCTTTGTGCATTTCACACTAGGTCACAAAACTTCAATAAGTGCTCTTCCCTCACTAAGCTTGGTCCATCAAGCTCATGACTCTCTTCCAAGCTTAGCCCTAGCTCCATGGTTGCTTGAAAATACAAAAAACAACCCATGAGAGGAAAAGAACCCTTACGAAAGTGGGTAGGCCAAAAATCAAGCTTGACCTTTGAAGTATCCCAGCAATAGCACTATTTTGCTTCTAATTGCTTCCTTTTGCCTTCAATTTCAATCAATTGCAAGTTTTAAGGCAAGGTGGCTATGGAGGAAGTGTGTTGGCCACTTAAATGGGCTTAAATGAGCTTAAGTGCACAAAACACACTTAACAAGCTTAACCTTGCTTTATGTCATTTTCCTTTCTACAAAACCTTGGTTTATTATGCTTAATTTCTTGGCCTACATTTGACCATATCACTACCATGCCTTAGTTGTCCTCCCTTCATTGGGATAACCCCAAAATTTCACCATTTGACTCGAGTCAAAAGCATAAACAACCAAAGGCCTACACTTGGACAGTTAGCTCCGTAAGCCCTTTTTGTGTTTTCCTTGTCCACACTTGTCTTCCATAAGCAATTTGGTCCTCCAATAGCACTTTCATACCATTTAAATCCTTCCCATGACTCTCCAAAGCTCTTTCTTGAGATTTTTACAATTAAGTACCCGAATTTCCAAAAGCTTACAAAAGAAAAAGTCCATAGGTTGCTTGACAAACAAGCAATCTTTGAGGCTTTTCTTGGGGGCCAAGTTACCAACTTGGAAAAATTTTAAGGAGGTGTTGATCATGCCTTTTACCCCTCACACTTCAATCACTATGATGAGAATTACACAATTTAATGGTTTTTAGCCATTGTGTCACACTTGTAATTCTCTCATTTTTGTTAGGTGGTAACAGTTTACTCTTATATGGTATCAATTTTCCTTCTTATGTTAGTTATGGATGAGTTAATGCATGTTGAGCATAAGAGAATGTGGAAAAAGAAGGTGAAAGAACAACAATTGGAACTATTTTTGTAAAAGAAGGTGAAAGAACAACAATTGGAAATATTTTTGTAAAAGAAGGTGAAAGAACAACAATTAAAACTATTTTCATGCAAAGATTTAGCAGGACATGAAATTTTGGGGTGAGTGCACTTATATATAATTTTAGCGACCTAGATCGTAATTTTTTACAACCTTGGCATCACAAGGCCAAGTTACAAGAGGGAGTTCAGTGCACTTTCATAAGTACCTCCATGAACTTCTCCACCATGTCAGAAACGATTGCCAACATACACGGTTAGAAGGTGATAATGTCTGCAAAGACCAAATGACATTCTTTGGAAGCCTTATATCTCTAGGCTAGTAAAGGTGTTATTTTCTTGGTCCTCCCGAGCAATTGCAGTTTGATTATCGCCTGAATACCAATCCAAGAAGCAATAAAAAAAGTGACCCACCAACAGGTAAAAAATTTGTTCAATGAATGGCAATCGGAAGTGATTCTTCAGGGTGGCCTTGTTGAGCCTTCTATAATCAAAGCAAACTCTCAATTTGGTGACCTTGTAGAAATCCACTCATTGTTCTCATTACCAATCATGGTGGTCCATCCTTTCTTAGGCATAACTTGAACTAGGCTTATAGCATCACTAACCCAAATGGGCCCTTCCCAAGAAGACTACAAAATTGAAGTCCCACACTAGTTGCAGTTGGCTAGTTAATTACTTGTCTTACTTTAAAATTTCTCATGCATGCATTTGCTTCGACTTGAATTTCACTTTAAGAAAATGAATAAAGAATGTTGTCAGCATTTATAAAACATAACTAAAACACAGGTCAAAGCATAAAAGATAAGTGTATTTACTACAAGTAATAATTGTGCATGTGCATCATTACATAAGTAAAGATATGCACATACCCAAAAGCAACTAAAATGCTACTTGACCAAGAGACATTGGAGGCTAAACTAGCATACATACATTTATTGAAGGATTACTACTATAATCCATGATCCACTATGTTCTTCCTTGTACCACTAGCTTCTACAAGGCTACAATATAACTATAGTTTGCACAAATAACTTAACCAGTAAAACTAGAATCAATAAATGATTCACTAAATGGGTACCTGCATGAATGTACTAGCACAACAACCATTAATGGTTGTCAACTCCTTATAGATACAATATACATAACAACAATAAATGGGGTAAGAATCCGAAGATTCCCAATAAGGGATTTTGCTATCTGTAAAGAAACATTAAAACCTACAAACAAAAACTTGAGGACACTTATATATGTAATATATGAAATCTTTTATGGGCCCTGGTTAACTTGAGCCCTAATATATGTGCATATATTTAAGCCCCTTAGGATCTTACCTCTTCATAGTCTTTGAACGAATGTCACCCTGTGCCTAGTGAGTTTTTGGCCCCTAAGTCGCTCCTAGCAAGCCTTGGCTTGCTGACATCCTAGGGAGTTAAGCTCACTGAATATCCTTCCCTTTGTTGTTGTACATGTGAACATTGTGGATGCTCTTTGCTTGAGTTCTAAGGAACTCATTCCGTATACTATGCTCCCGCATAATGCCTTAAGCCCTTGGCTTATCTAGGCAACTATGGTACTAAGCCTTCACCCAACTAGGTGCAGTAGGCTCCCACTTGGTGACTCAAGCTAACAAGCTCCCTAAATCACCAAGGTACTAAGCCTTGCCCATGTAACCTACCAAGGATGCACTAAGCTTCCACTTGTGCCTTAAGTCACAACTTGGCTAAGCCACAAGTGTATTAAGTCTTCATCTATGGTGCTCCACTATCTACCATTACCTAGTTCACCTTATTATGGTAAGATTTGCCTTGGATGGACTCCATTCTCTACATTTTAAAGAACCTCCAATGTGTCCTAGGGTTTCTCATTGGTGTCTTAATCTCAAAGCCTCCAACTAGACTGCCAATAGTGCTAAACTTGCTTCACCTTTCCTAATGGCTTTATTGTAGTGCCCTGAGCTACTCCTAGATCACTTTCTTTCATGCTTTCTTTGTACCCAAGAAAACTTGATCAACAAACTAGTTCTTTGAGGATCTATGAGGGGTGCTAAGGTACCATTGGTCACCTTCCACCCTAAGGCCCCTTAAGCACTCATTGACTCCTCTCTTTGAAGCAAAATATTGAAAAAACCTAGGCCAATTAAGCCTTGACTAAAAGATGAAAGTTATATATCTTTCTTTTACCTTTGCATGGGAACTTGAATCACGTTAATCAGACACCTGAGGAAAAATTTATGACAAAAGTATTATAGCATGTCAATGCTGTCAGGGTCTTGGCCACATGGTGTCATAGGAAAATCTCTCAGATTCCTAAAGCTGCAAACTTACTCCATAGCATGTTTGAGGGCCTCCCAAGCCACCTAAACACTCATACTACCCTTCCAAAACCTCCAGTTCATGATGATTACTACATTAGGCCATGGATATGCGAAACTAACCAAGTCTTAAGGCTCCAAACATGCCTCACTAGTCCATGGTTTCACACAAGTCCATCATCAACAAATCCTTAACATAATAATGCATATCTCATAAACCACTTACAACCAACATTCAAGCAACTAAGACATGCATTATAAGATTATGTAAACTAAATACCTTACGTCAATTGAAGAGAGCAAGCAAGCATGTACACCAAAAAATTGGGCTACACTAGGATATCCTATGGATTCAAGCAAATTTAACATACAAGGCACCAAATTAAGCTCAACCAAGCTAGACCCAAATTCATAGAAGCTCAAAAAACCAAGAAAAACTCAAGAACAAAAAGGGCAAAATGTTACCTAAGGTCACCAAGGTAAAAAATGTGATCTGAGGCATTCCACACCAAAACTATACAAGAATTAATGTTTTGGGTGAGATTTCATCATGGAATTTGAGAGGAGAATGACGATTTTGGGTTTGAGATGGAGAAGATGATTAATAGTGCCCAAAAATCCTACCTAAATGTGTTTAAAAAGCCATACTTGCAAAATGCTCCTCCAACTTTTGTTATTTTTTCAAATATGCTCAAATAGTGCCATAAGACTTGGAAATTTTGTCCAACTCTTTGGTTTCTTGCCACCTAGGTCCAAAAGAACCTCAAGGTATGAAATGACCATTTTGCCCCTAGTGACACTTAGGTGCCAAATTAAACTAGGAACCATTTAACCTTTTAAACACTTACTTAACTTGCTTATCCAACCTAATTGAGGCATTGAACTAGGGATTTTGACATGTTTAACAAGTCTTACCTAAGCATTGAACATCCACTAACTAGAGGACCGTAACATTCTCCCTATGTTGGAGAATTCGGTCCTCCAAATTGGATCTCCCTACCTTGAGATCAAAAGTAGGATATGGTGCAAGCATATCCTGACCAAACCTACCAAAGGGTGTCAACTCTACAACAACTTCCTCAATGCTCACCTACCCAAGTTGCTCAACTAATGCCCTTTGGCATTCAAGTCAGGCGCTAACCTATATAGGTACTATAGTCAATGCTATACTTTCTGCTCATGCTATATGAAAATCTCAACTACACTACTCATTATTCTCCCCACACTTCCTGGCCTTGCTCGACCTAAAGACACCCTTAATGCCACTTCACTTTGAAGACTATGGTATAGTACTCCACTATCCTCAACATACAAACACTACTAAAGGACCTTCGATAATTTAACTCTATCTTGGTAAGTCCAGTGACAACAAATTCTCTTTACTTTCCTCGATGCCAAAACCTCGTAGCACAAGTTAGCTTAACAAGTTTGCAACTTGGGTACTAGCGCTTGCACTTGAAAAATCATAACCCAGGCCCAACGCCAACTCTCCTATACCAAACCCCTTAATGCAAGATTATTATGGCCCTACTAGTAGGAAGCACGCTTAAAGAAGGTAAAGTACTCTAAATTAAGTTTGGAACAATTCAAGTTTATATAGCAAGAATGGAAAAGTTTAGCGAAGTTCAATAAGTTCCAAGAAAGTTAAGGCACTAAATGAAGTTTAGGGGCAAGAAGGTAATTTTGCATCTTGAATAGCCAGGTTAGGTCCCGAGTGGTTAAAATGAAGTTTTATAACTTAACTTTCAACTTTAACACAAACTTGATGAAATAAACAAGGATTAATCAAGGATAGCTAAGGTTACCAAAAGATGTGGGCTAAAGTGTATTAAGTCTAATACTTTGGTGGCTTTTATGTTAAGTAAGGGTTATAAGAAGGTAAAGTGAAGGGTGGCTGCCATAAACCCGATTTCATCCTCTCCACCCTCATTTTTTCATCCAATTGAGCTTGAAATCAAAGTTTCTTGGTGAAAAGAGAAGCCATCATAAGTATATAGGCTAGTGGGAGCTCATTCCAAGCATAAAACCATGGTTTTGGAGCTTGGAAGCACATTTTCTCCCATCCCCTATTTTTAGTACAAGGTAACCAGTGTGTTCTTGATTGATTTTAGGTTTATTAGTTGATTAGGAGCTTGGGTTTTGGTTAGAAAGCAAGAATTTGATGTTGGGTGCCTATGTTTTGCTTGGAACTTAGATGGTGCTTTGGTCAACTTAGTGGATTGGAAGAGTGTTTGATTCTTGCTTGTTACTTGGAGTTGAGGTAAGGGAGTTGTGTTTTTAAGTTCAATTAATGCTATTGGAATGAGTTTGCTTGAAGAATTTTGAGTAATTCTACCAATAGCATTAGTTAGTGAATAAGGTTGAATCATGGTGGACTATGAGATTTGTGATGATTGGAATGATGTTATAATGCATCATAGATTGGCTTATGATAGTTGGTTGTGATCTATGCAACATATTTTACATGTATGTGAAGTTTGGAGGCTAACCAAGCATGTTTGATATGTTTGGTAAGTGTCCAAAGTTCATAGTAGCAAAATCTGTGAAAATTCTGCAGATTCACAGATTGGTGACGTGTCTCCAATTTGGTACCATTGTCCATGATGCGTTGCGTATACCATAAAAGTTGGCAGAATGTTACCAACTATCCACAGGCATGTTGGCTAAATTTTCCAAGTTTTGTTAGGAAGGTCGAGGGGAGACCTAAAGGGGTTCTTAGGGTACCTTAAGGTCTAAGTATTCCGGGGGTACTCCGACACTTCCAAAAGTCCTTCAAGACCTAGGAGTTTTCTTGAATTTTATAAAGTTTTATGGTGACTTGTACCATAAGCAAGAAAAATAGTTTACTAAGGATCACAACTAAATACCACTAGCTTGGGTGGAAGGTTTAGAACCCTTGGCAACCTAGTCGTGCTGTTAGCCACGAGGTTGCATGGTGAAACCTTAGTGCACCTTGTCTACAAGGTCTTTATGGCCTAGTCTACAATAGTCCCACCATAATTCCCCTGTACAACATAAATGGGAGAGGTTCAACTGGTGATTTATTACTAGTTAGGCTGGCAAGCTAAGCTTGCTAGAGGACAAGGCTATGCCTTGTAGTTCAAGGACTAGGTGAGGAGAGGTCTCAAGGGGCCTAATTATATGTGCATATATATAGACCCTTAAGCTGTAAGAGCTCACAGCAGGTTACATATGTTATCATATGTGGAGTCCTCAGTAATTTTCTTGCAGGTATAATGAAGACCCTTACTGAGAATGTTTAAGTTCTCACTCCCTAGTTATGTTGTGCAGATTCTGATGTTGTTGGACTGGGTAACTGTTGACGGTTATTGTGGTAGTTAGTTTTTGTTACAGGTATTTCCCTTGAGAATCTTTATGATTCTAGCTTACTAGAATTACTTGTTGGTTAAGTAACAGTACTAACTAGAGTTTTTTTTTTTTGCTGCAGAGCCTAGTAGCACTTGGACAAAGACTTTTGTGACTCACCACTGGGACTTGCATCTAAGGTGGGAGTTAGTTTAAGAACATCTCAGTTGAGGCTTGTATATATAGTACTTTTAGCTACTTCCATTGTCTTTGTTTTGAGGAGTCCTAGACTCTAGGGTTGCTCTTGGGTGAGGGCATTAGTCTACTTTATGTATGAATGCTCCCACATAGTTGTTATGTGTAGTAAACTCACATAAATGTTAATTTTGTATGCTTTGGCTATTTGAACTTATTTTCTATGGAAATCTCTTGGCCAAATCAATGTTTTATGGTTTTTGCTAATCTAAGTCAAAGCATGAAGAGCATGCATCCTGCATATTCTAAGTTACTCAACTAGCATCATGGAGTTTTAATTCGCATATATATACAACTAGCCAAATGCAATCCACCGTGAGACCAGCTCTCGCAGGTCTCCTGGGCAAAGGCCAAGGACAGCCGTGTCAAAGATAGCTTAACAAGCATGGAACTTGTGCATTAACTCTCATACTGACGGTTCTTCACTGTAGGCTTGGTACTCAAAACTCCTGACAACCACTATACCAAGTATGTCACCAGTGCACCATGGCCTTGCCATAACATACCCCTAGCACCCAAGGCATACTCCACTTTAAGCTCCACTATACTTTAGGCCTCTTCCAATCTAATGGTCTAGCAAAAGTTGTAAGTCGTCACACACCATAGAGTATGAGCCTTCAAAGCTCCTCTCAGATGGCCCCTATGCGTCAGGCATTCCAGTGCATCATGCATTAAATGCATGCACTGCCTGAGCATTGTAATCCTACCGCCCTCGCCCCTTTGGAGTCCCTTACACTTGCATTACTATTAGAGAAAATTTTCATTGACATAAGTGCCAGAACCTTCAAGTGGCTAGCAGTTCTTGGGCCTCATTCATGCCTCCTCGGCTTAGGTTTCATAGCAGCCAATAACTGGATACCAATATGCTACCCGAACCAAGGTCTTGATGGTTCAGTTGCTCTACTCAAAGTATCCTTGATGCATGAAACCTACACACTAAGTCCTCCCTGGCCTGCACTCAAAGTCTAGGTAATTACACAAACCATATTAACATCCTTGATGTGTGCTTCGCAAACTTGCTTCTCGGCCACCAACACTTACCCCATGCCTAAGGTACTACTAGGGTTCTTAGTCAAGTCCGATTGTGCTACTCGATCCTGGGTCATCCTAGGCATCTTTGGCTCACAAGCAAGCTAGACACCTTGACCCCATTACTAGGCCCAAATGTGCCTCTGGTCTTGCCTTCCTTTTTAGGTTAATTGGCCCCTCACCACTACCAAATAGCTTGGAACCTTCTAGTAATCATTAACTACTTGGTCTAACTATTATCACTGGAGGACCGCCTTTAGTTCCATTCACAACTACCATACCATGAACTAAATCATGTCAAGCTCTCATTGGGACAATGTATGGATGTGATCTATCTCCATGACATAATTTTCCTAGGTGGGAGAAGTAACTTCACCATATTACTCGGTTCACTATTGGGAGGTAGTTAGCCACAGAAAACTCAACCATAGGAAACTCTTCTGGTGGCTCATCTGCTACAACTCAAACTAGTGCATTAAAGTGTTTCTTATGCACCTTAGTATCGGTACTATCCTTTGCAGTGGTGAGCGTCACCTGCTAGCCCATCATCTAGTCTTGTAAGTCACTAGCTTTTCCTTTATGAGGCATTAGGGTCTAATGAAACTTACACTTACTTTGGGCTCTCAGCTAGCTTAACGTGACCCTATACAACTATTGTTTCAACTTTTGACTTTCTCTACTTCGATGAAGGCCAACAACTACCATAGTCACAAACACAACCACTTGAGCACAACTATACCTATCCTAGACATGGCACTTTGGCTACCAAGTGAATCACTTAGCTATGTGGGAGATTCAACTACGGCCATCCTAAGCAATCTCTTAATTGGTCATAGTAAACTATTCCACACAGGCCTACGTAACTCTACCCTGATGGGTCTAGGCAAAGCTTTTATTTTCCTACCATCACTTAGTTGTTCTCGACTAATGGTTCAACTTTCCACCAACTTACTGGCATGAAAAACAACTGACAGCTACCACGAGTTCCTCCGCCCCATCTTGGACTTAGTCCTTGACTTATTCGAATAGCCTCACTAATCGAGCAGTTTTCTCTCATAAGTCATCTTGGTGGCCTTTGACTCCACTTAACCTCAAGATAATAACTACAAATCATAGGCTATCCTTTAGTCCATGGTAGTCATTCTTATTGCTCAAGTTCTCTTACTACCACCATGATGGCGTTGCGTTAGCCATTGTTTACGATCCCGCCGTGGCTCCATGACGGGGGTGACAGGGACCTCCTGAGGGATGTCATAGGTCGCCGTCCTACGATGGAGATCGGGGGCCATGAAGGATTTCCGGTGCAGGAAGGAGCCTGAAAAAGTTGACATCTTCAAGCGGTTCGGCCTGAAATATACAGAAAACAGAGGTTAGGAGGTCCCCGGAGCGGTTTTCCGAGGAGGAGCCTCCGACGCCCAAGTCAGTGCCTCTAAGTAGCAAAGAATAGGCATAAAATAGACTAGCTGGGAGTATTTTCCTGGCATGCACGTAAGGGGAAGCATCACGCCAGAGGCATTTTTCTGGCATGCCTAGAGGAGAAGAGAGGAGGAAACTAGGACTCTGGAATGTTCTTCCCCAAAGCTCCTGTCCAGCCCCCCCCCCCTCCTCTTGCCCAGAGTTTTTCCTGCTGTAAATAGGAGAAAATGAACCCTCCTGATCGTGACACGTGTATGGACGGATAGGATCCGTACCTCTTAAACAGGAAAGCGGTCAGCCGTGTGCAGGCTTTCTCGGGCAATGGTTTGTCGAGAATCGTGTCTCAGTGTGCCAGAGCACGGACTACAGTGGCCTGTCAGAATACTTGAGGTCAACGTCTAGGACGTATGGGCAAATATGTCAGAGACTCCTTCGTATCACCCATCACGCCTCCGAGGTCCCTCCGGCCGACGTTACCTTTTAGGTGGATGAGCAAGGATTTCTCCCGGGGTGACACCGTTTCTTCGGGGTGTTCTCACTTTTCCGAAGTTGGTTCATTCATCCTCTGATGGGGATGCGATACAGTAACTCTCCGAGGTTGGTGCGATGGGTCTTCCGAGGTCGGATATGTCAGGCGTTTGGCCCCTCCTCCGAAGTTAGTGGCCAAGACCATGGCACTTCGGCCATCACATGCCCTCCTTCGGAAAGCCGAAGTATGACTTCGGCTTGTAGCCCTTTTGGGAGCACTTTCAGAGGATCCAGCTTATATCATTTGCAAGAAAGGTACTTTGCCATTTTAAGGGTGTAGTTTGCTCGGGCGAATGTCGCATACCTGCCTTTCGGCGTTGCCGAGATGTCCGAGATGTCCAATCTTGTCTTTTCTGTCTTAAGTCAATGGACTGTCATGCCTTGAAACTAGGCGCGTCAATCTGGGGCTAGACCCAAATCTTTACGATGTCAGAAAACATGCCCTAGTTTCTCGCGATGACCGACACGTGGCAAGCGTCAATTGGTATGGCACGTCTTTTTGCGCGGGAAGGGTAATTATGGTGACGTTTCGCTCCCATGCAGCAGTTATGACGCCTTTTCAATTGCCCTTCCTTTGCTCTATATAAGCTTCCCCTTTGTCATTCTTTCCTTTTGCTCTTTTCTGTGCTCTCCCCCTTGCTTTCGCTTTCTCTCGCCTTTTTTATTTCTTTGAGTGACGGTCTGCACGGCGGAGCGATTTCCGGCCACTATTTACGACGGCATCCAGGAATCCTGATTTTGGCAAGGTTTTTCGTGAGTGCCTTCCTTGGGAGTCATTCGAATTTTGCTAGTTTCTTAATTTCCCGAAGTCGTATTTTTTCAATTTTTGCTGACGCTTTCCTTATTTCCCGGAAACTCCTTTTTTGGCTAAACGCCTTTGGGCTCGTACTGATGCTTTTCCCCATTTTTCAGAGATGGCTGACGATTCTGCCGCCTACTACAAGAATCTCTTCCTTGGTCAAGTAGAGAAGGGAGAACAAGCAAAGAAAAGTGGCTCCAAAAGGCGCAAGTCTACTGGGAGCGGACCGTCTTCGGCCAAGAAGTCAAAGAAGAGAGCCCTTACTTCACCTTCCGAGGATGTGGTGGAGGTCGATGAAGTTATTGCTACTTCCACCAAGGTTGATATCTCAACCGATGCGATGGCCACTTCCACCGACGCTACTGCAACCTTGGCCATGGTTGATGTTACTCCGTTATCCACCAGGGTTGTCACCCCCTCCGAAGTAGCTGCGACATCTTCTGAGGCCGATATTGCGGCGGCCGAGGTGCCCGCCGGAGTAGTCGCCCTTTTCACTCCGTCGGGTCCCATATCGCCCGTGGGGCTTTCAGGCTCTTTGCCCGAGAGTCCAACTATTCAAAAGTTGGACAGACGTCGCAAGGACAAAGGCAAGTATATTCCGGCCTTTGCGGCGGACACTACCGAGGATACTACCGGGGTTGCACCAGGTTTGCTCCGAATACGTTCTTGCTCATAACTTATGTTTTCGGGGAGCCCTTCCTGACTCGCGCCCCTCCATTTTGCAGAGGACCGGGCGACCCCCGCATGGATGGCTGATCATGCCCGAAGACGGGCTCTTCGGGACTCCCTTCTCCCGAAAGACAAAATTCCGAGGGAGCCGTTTTGGTCTTTCACGGAAGACATGAACTTGTTTTCCGGAGATTGCCAAGAGATGGCTCCCCAGATGGCGAGGGGTGTTCTTACAGAAGCCTCTTCTAGGGCAGTTGCTGAGGAGTGCGCTTCTGGGGATATCCTCGCCACTAGAATTTCTGAACGCGCCGTTCAGGTAACCTTCTCTCTTTTTTGCCCAAGTGTTTTGCCTTTCCTTATGCTGCTTTCCCTGAGGATATTCTCCTTCTCTTTTCGCAGCTTTTGGGGTACAGTGAACACCTCCGATTTTGGGCGGCAGAGCAGTCTTCTGCCCGAGCTCGGGCTGAAAGTGAACTGGAGCAGGCTAGGCTCTTCTGTATTAACTTGGACATAGCCAATGTCGAGTTAGGGCACATAGCCAGGGAGAAGGTTGCTCTGCTCCGGGATGAGTTCCTCATAGGCCAATCGGACCTTTTGAAGGACTTTTCCCGTAAAATGAGCGACCTTGGCGAGGAGGTTGTGCGCTTGACTTCGGCCAATGAGGTTATTCAGAAGGAGAAAGAAGAAGAAGCTGCCCTTCTGAAGAAGACTCTTGCCGAAAAGGCGGCTCTTCAAGCCAGGGTTTATTTTCTGAGGAGGAGTGCAGCGAAAAGGAGAAACGCGAAGGGATTGGTGCGGAGGATTGCCGGTCTGAAGGAGGAGATCCTGGGTCTCGAGAAAGAGGTTGCTGGTCTTGAGAATGAGGCGGACTTGCTAGATGTAGAGAGGGATAAAGCCGTCCAGATGTCGAAGGTGTCCTTTCAGGACGGCTTTTGTTTAGCTCGCCATCAATTTTTGCAACGCTATCCGGACCTCGATACCTCCTTTCTTTCGGCCCTGGATATTCCCAAGGGTCCTCAGTGGACTTGGTCGAAAGCTGATCACCTCAACCTGCCACCTGTTCCTCTACCTGCGCCGAAGGCGACGGCTAGAGACACGGGAGCTGGAACTTCTCGCGCTGCCGGGGATCCTTAAGCACCCTAGGATTTTTCTTTTCGTGTTTCTCTTGTACTTCTTGTAATCTTCTCCTTGTATCAATGAATTTTTTTTTCCTTCATAATTTTGGCTAAGTCTTTTGATCAATCTTTCGGTTTCCCAGTTGTCCCGAGCACTTTCGGTTAGAGGACTTCAGAAACGCGCTTCTTTTTGTTTCCTCATTGTCCCAAACTATTTCGGTTTGGAGGCTTCGGAAGCATACTTCTTTTGCTTGTTTTTCCAGCTATTTTTTCGGGCGATCTTGCGTAGTTGGTGAAGTTCCCTTGGGCAAAAATTTTTTAGCCTACCCTTGTTCGGCCGTGGATACATTTCCCCCCCTCCCCCCTTTTTTTTTTGGGAATATGACCCTGCCAACTTCGGGAGGAACAGGAGATTTCTGGGAGTGCATGCTTTGTCCTTGTTCGGCGATTCTTTTCAGACAGGAGAAAATTTTTTAGTACTCAGACGAATTCCTGGCTTGCACTATTTCTTGTCTGAAAATTCTAAGTATAGAATTTCTTGAAGGTGCCCAGGTGCCTTGTTCCTCAGTTTTTCTCCCTTCGGTGTTGCCGAGGTCGTATACTCTCTTTCGGACCTCACCGAGCAAGGCTCTTTCCTGTTTGGCCGAAGCATTCCACGTGATGGTTTTTCGGGATTCGGCCTTTCGGAGAGCGAGATCTTCCCTCCGTATTCCTCTTGTCCTTCCATGCAGGTTCGCACTTATCGCCGATTTTCGCTGAAAAAACCTTTCTTTTGAGTTTGGCCGTTTCTCAGTGTTCATCAACTAGGGCGAGCTTAATTCTCACTCCGAGGTGATTTCTTCTTTTACCGGACACCTGTCGGCCAAACTACTTTTGTAGGGATAATGGTCTCTGTAGTGACGACTAGGGGTCTTCGGAGAACCATTCCCTGGCCTTTCTGCTGGCTGACTTCATTTTCTCGGTTATCAAAGACTTTTCAGGCGAACACTAGATTGCCTTTGATGGATTCCGAGCCTTTGAGCGTGCGTGCTTCATCCTTGTTCGGCGGGTAACCTGTGCAGGAGAAAAGAGAAATTTTTCTAAGTACTGTTTAGCTAAAAATACTGTTTACCTAAAAATTCTTTTGAGGTATTTCTCAATTTTCTCCCTTTGATGCTGCCAAGCTGATGATGCTCTCTTTCGGACCTTGCCTTGAATTAGGAGAGGTCCTTTTGGTGGCCGAAGTTCTCCCCTGAGGCGGTTCTCGGGGTTGTGTTTTGGCCTTTTGGAGAATGAAGTCTCCTTTTGCCGTTCGGGGCATTTTTGCGCCCACGGCCATCTTTTGCGGAGGAAACACTTCTCCAGAGTTTGTTCATGCTTTTGGGAGTGGCTCAAGTTCAGTTTCCCGATTTGCGGCTATTTCTTTTTTTCTCTTTTTTTTTTTTTTTGCCGAGCATTCCTCCCGAGCTCGTTCTTCCTTCCTCCGAACACTCGCGCTTTACTTGGTAGCTTTATTGCTCCAAGTGGGCACTGGCCTTTGCAGGCGAGTAAGGAAGGTTTTTCCTCCCTGTAGTTTTTCGGAAGACTTGCTTGATAATTCCCAGCAGGAATTTTATCGGCCCCGCTAGACCTTCTCCTTTTTCTTTTTCTGACTTTTTCCTAGTCCCCGGTGTGTAATTCTATTCGGGGACTTCCACTTGCTTGTTACTTCAAAACTAAGCTGGTGGACCAAAGTATCTTTTAACTTCGGAGGTAATGGTTAAATTTTTGGCCTCCTTCGCCTAAAGGCTGAAGCCCTTTATGCTGCTGGCAATAATGTGCCATCTCCGCGCATCATGTTCCTTTGAGCAGGTTTTTGTATGCTTTTTGCCTGCTTGATCAGTAGGGGCTTCGCCAAACGAGGTGGTTTACTGTTTTCTCGTAGCATTTTGCTTCAGGCTTTGTTGGCAGTGAACCGTATCTGCTGAGGGCTGAGGGCAGTCTCTCGGAATTCCCCACTCCGATGGGAGTATTTTGGGCATTTTATTCCGAAGGCCGTCTTTCGGGTGCTGGTACATTTTTTGGCCATTCTCGCCCTTCTTGGGCGCGTCTATTCGCACCTCTTTTTGCGCGCTGCTCTGCACCTCTTTCTGCCGATGCCTCTCTATAATGGGCCTGAGCTTTCCTTCCAACGTTGTTCTTCCTCAATCAAGGAAAGATTATCCGGAACATTTTCTGTACTTTTTTCCATTTCATCAGAATCTTTGGAAGATGGCTCTTTGCGGGGCATTTTCCTTCCCTTATCCCAGGTTTTTGTTCCCAATAATGCCGGTCTTGGGTGATTCACGACTTTGTTAACCGAATATGCTAACTCAGCCGTTTTCCCCATCCTCGGGCCTCCGAAGTATCATTCCAGTGTCGTAGTGTTTTTGCGCCTGGAACTCCTTCGGTCGGGAGTTTTTGTCTTTCGCCTATGTTCGGTCTTCGTTGGATTTCCCCTTTTTCTGTTTCTGGACTTTCGGCAATGGTCCGCTGTCGCCTGGGGTTATAATGTCCCCTCTGGACCTGTGCGCGATGCAGTATCTTTGGAGTTCGGCGCACTTGCCCGTTTACTCTCTTCCCTCTGACGTCGCGCAGGGGTGACTCCTTTTTTGGACGATGGTAGTGTGTCCGTTGGAGTAGGATCATAGTCTTTTTGCCTGTTTAATATCAACGCGTAGGCGTCTTTTCGGGGGAGTGGGTTCGGTGTTACTGTCTGAGGGACAGTAACCTTTCTTTGGCACGAACTCTTTTGACGGGGGGGTCTGGACGGCACCGATCCTACCTTTCCCGTCTATCATATTTCGAGGGGAAGCACGTCCTTTGGGTATTCTCCCCACTGCCCTTTGTTTCCCCCGGCTCTTGGGTCACCCCTACTCCCCTCGTCGAAAGGATCGAGAGAGAAGACTTCGGCTCGACATTTGCACACGAACATCTTCGGCCTATCTACTGCAGTATTTCGACCACGGCGACGCGTGGGAAATTATGCAGGAAAGCCACGGTGATATCCGAAGGATGATCATCCCCGGGATGGGAAATCCCTGTTCCTTAATTGTTCGGCCGCCGGGCGAGTCTCCGGCGCGGACGGGGGCCTCAGGGAGTCTTTTGTCCTTAGAACACCGAGTTTCTGACCACGGCTGCCCAAATAAGTTCCCACAGACGGCGCCAAATGATGGCGTTGGGTTAGCCATCGTTTACGATCCCGCCGTGGCTCCACGACGGGGGTGACAGGGACCTCCTGAGGGATGTCATAGGTGGCCGTCCTACGATGGAGAGCGGGGGCCATGAAGGATTTCCGGTGCAGGAAGGAGCCTGAAAAAGTTGACATCTTCAAGCGGTTCGGCCTGAAA
>SMDT01002069.1:0-54490 GCA_005392925.1 Aquilaria sinensis | reverse complement strand
ATAGGAGATACTTTCAACCACTCGATCTCCTACCTGGAACTCCAGGTTTCTTCTTTTCTTGAGGTTGACATATGATTCTTGCCTATTGTTGGCAGTCTTAATCCTTTGCTGGATTTGCTTAATCTTCCCAGTAGTTTCTCTTATGAGTTATGGGCCAATTTCCAACTTATCACCTGGCTCATGCCAGCAGTGTGGAGTTATGCATATTCTTCCATAGAGTGCCTCATAAGGTGCCATGCCAATCACTGAGTGATGGCTATTGTTGTATGAAAACTCCTCTAAAGGCAAGTGTTTATCCTATTCTCCTTGGAAGTCAATAACACAACACCTTAACATATCTTCCAAAGTTTGAATGGTTCTTTCAGTCTGTCCATCCGTTTGAGGATGGTATGCAAAACTGAATTTTAACTTAGTGCCCAAGGCATGGTGCAAGGACTTGCAGAATTTGGAAACAAATCTTGGGTCTCGATCTGAGACAAGATCGTCTGGTACACCATGTAGCCTTACTATCTCCTTAACGTATAGTTGGGCTAATTTCTCAAGGGAGTCTGTAAGGTTTATGGGCAAGAAGTGGGCTGCCTTAGTCAATCTATCCACTATGACCCAGATTGTATTACACTTTCTTCGAGTCAGTGGCAAACCCACTACAAAGTCCATAGATATGGATCCCCATTTTCTTTCTGGTATAGGTAAGCTCTGTAATTTTCCACCAGGTCTCTGGTGCTCCACTTTGACTTGTTGACAAGTCATACACCTAGCCACATAAGCACCAATCTCTTGCTTCATATATGGCCACCAGAAATGGGATTTCAAATCCTTATACATTTTCTGAGCTCCAGGATGCATACTCATCAAACTGGAGTGGGCTTCTTCTAGGATTTGTTGCCTGATTCCATCCTTATTTGGCACATAAATCCTATCCCGGAAATATAATATTTTAGCCTTAAAGGAAAATCCTTGATACAATTTTCCTTGTTTCTACCCAGAGATCCTGGGAATCTCCTCATCTTGAAGCTGAGCTTCCTGAATTAGGTCTTTCCACTCAGACCTAATAGTTAGGACCTTTACTTGGTCCATTTCCCACTTATCCCAATCTTGGGCCAACTCAGATATACTAAGTACTTTTGCCTCAGTAGGCTCTCTAGTGGCTTTGAGTATTCCCCTGTACTTTCTACTGAGAGCATCAGCCACCACATTAGCCTTCCAGGCCGTATACTCCATAACGCACTCAAAGTCTTTCAGGCACTCGAGCCATCTTCTTTGCCTCATGTTTAGGTTCTTTTGTGTAAACAGGTACCTTAGACTCTTATGGTCTGTGAAGATTTGGAATCTGCCTCCAAGTAGGTAGTGCCTCCACTGCTTCAGAGCAAAGATCACTGCCGCTAACTCCAGATCATGAACTGGATAATTCTTCTCATGAGGCCTTAGTTGTCTTGATCCATAGGCTATTGCTTGCTTCCCTTGCATTAAGACATAGCCCAGACGTACTCGAGAAGCATAAGTGTAAACTATATACTCCTTAGTAGGGTCTGGTAATACCAGTATTGGGGCTGTAGTCAATCTTTCCTTAAGTTCCTGGAAGCTAGCCTCACATTGCTCATCCCACTCAAACTTTTGGTTCTTCCTTGTTAGTTGAGTGAGCGGAGTTGCTAGTACAGAAAATTTGGGCACAAATCTTCTGTAGTAGCCAGCAAGTCCTAGGAAACTTCTTATGTCCCTCATAGTCTGAGGTTGCTTCCATTCCAAGACAGCTTTAATTTTCTCGGGATCAACAGCTTAACCATGCCCATTGATCACATGTCCGAGAAATCCAATTTCTTTAGCCCAGAATTGGCACTTACTTAGTTTGCCATATAATTCATGTTCCTTTAACAGGCTTAGCACCACTCTTAGGTGCTCCTTATGGGCTTCTTCATCCTTTGAGTACACCAATATGTCATCAATAAATACCACAACAAAGTGGTCCAAATAAGCCTTAAACACTCTTTGCATGAGGTCCATGAAAAAGGCTGGTGCATTAGTGAGCCCAAATGGCATCACCGTGTACTCATAGTGACCATATCTGGTCCTGAAAGCTGTTTTCGTGACATCTTCTTCCTTGACTCTCAGCTGGAAGTATCCAGATCTGAGGTCTATCTTGGAAAAGACCTTGGCTCCCTTCAACTGATCAAATAGATCCTCAATCCTTGGGAGGGGGTACTTATTTTTTATGGTCAATGCATTGAGCTTCCTGTAATCAATGCACAATCTAAGGGTTCCATCCTTCTTCTTTACAAAAAGTACAGGTGCTCCCCAGGGAGATGTACTTGGCCTTATGAAACCCTTTTCAAGCAACTCATCCAGTTGCTTCTTTAGTTCCATCATTTCAAGAATAGCCATCCTGTAAGGAACAATGGATGCTGGTGCAGCTCTAGCACTAATCTGATTTCAAACTCAACCGCTCTTACAGGAGGGAGTCCTGGAAGATTTGTGGGGAGCACTTCAGGAAATTCTCTTATTATGGGTATTTTACCCAGCTCTATTTCCATTTCTGTTCCATTTAACCCTAGGTATTCACCTTTTATTAATAAGGGTTTGTGTTCCACCACCTTTAAATGAAATTCTGGGACTAACCTAGATGATTTTTTCCAGAGATTGAGGTTTGTGTCCAGGTAGATAAAGTTGCCTAGCATGGCAGTCTATAACCACCCGATTGGCACTAAGCCAGTTCATTCATAGGATGATGTCATATCCATTAGTATCCAAGACCATCAAGTCGGCTCTAAGCTCTAGTTCACCTCGCTTAAGCATGCAATCTTTTACCGTATGGTATGTTATCATAACCTCATTCCTGGCAGTTTTAACCAGGTACATTTTATCCGTATTGCATACTTTTAGGTTCATATCTTTGACTAGCTTAGAGGATACTATAGATAAAGATGCTCCAGTATCGAACAAAACTGATACTTCATAACCATTTATGAAAATGGTACCTTTCAGAGTCTTCCTGACCAGCTTAGCCTGGTCTATTTCTTCCTCATCCTCCTCAGCTCTGTTGACTTCTAGGTCCTCTCGTGCTTTCATCAATGTTTCAATCTGGAATACTTTTCTAGTAGCCTGATGTTCTCCCTTCCTGGCCTTATCTTGGTTCATTCTCTGTGGGGGTGGAGGCATATTGGGCCTCCTTATGGGCAATTGCCTCTGTGCCTATCTGTTATTGAACCCTCATAGGGTCTTCTGATCTTCTCCCCTGACAGGATAGTCTTTTACCTAGTGATCCTGGGCACCACACTTAAGTCATCTGGAAGTGAGCCTATAACATGGCTTCTGGCCATGGAATTTTCCACATGTCTCACATTGTGGTCCATAGGGGGATGCGGTTCTCTCTCTTGTTAGCCTTTCTTGGCTCATATGCCAAGCTTTCTCTGCCTCTCTTCTTAGAGGATTTTTGCATCCCGCTAGTACTTCCAAGGCTATTCATGGCTTGCCCCCTAAATTCTTGCTCCAGGACCATAGCCCTCTGTACAATGTCGTAGTATTTGTGGGCTCCTACTGCTCTAAGTATTTGCCTCAGCTCTGGCCTAAGTCCCCGAAGAAACCTCTTGGCCTTAAGGTCCTCTCGATCATCGTACTGTGGTGCGTACCGTATGAGGTTGCTGAACCTCTGTTCGTACTCCAGTACGGAGAGCTCTTTCTGCTCAAGCAGGTCAAACTCAACCTGCTTCTAGTTTTTTAGTGCTTTACTGAAGTATTGCTGATGAAACACTTGTTGGAATTCGGCCCATCTCATTGTTCTTCTACTTTGAGCGGGCCGCCTAGCATTTTTGATGGCATAAGTCCGATGGACTGTTCTCCACCACAATTCAGCATTTCCTTCCAGCTTGAATGTTGCCAGTAAGACCTTCTGAGAAGAGGAAACCTCCATTCTCTCAAAGATCTTTTCAATTTGGTTTACCCAGAATTCTGCTTCGTTTGGGTTACAGCTTCCTTTAAATGTTAGGGGTCTTAGGGTAAGGAACCCCTCTAGTTGGCCTTCTCTTAGGCCTCCACCATTATCCATATTAGGCCTCCCTCTTTGGGCCCTCCCTACTCTAGTGGTGACAGTGAGTTGGGCAGGCCCATCAATATCTTCTATGTTCAGCTCTTCTGCATCTAGACTTTCTTCTTCTTCTTCCCTCAGTTCTTGCCTGATCTCAGATTTTATTCTTCTGGCTCTGGGGTTTCTCCTTTCCTCGTCCTCATCATCGCCATTTTCGCTAGCTGGATCATCGAGTATAGGTTCATTTCCTGGCCTTCTTCTCATTGGTGGCTCTCTTTGTTGCCTAACAGGTTCTGGGACTTGGGTTGGACCCCTTGCCAGGATTTGCATGCTAGTTGCTAATTAGGCCATAGTGGCCTACATAGCTTCCATCATTGCTTCCATTCTTGCTTCTCTTCTTTCCTGGGCATCAATGCTAGGCCCAGTAACATTAGCCCTTATGAGCTTCGAAGGCTTGACTTGGGCCTTTAGCACAAAGCCAGCATTTTCATTCCTCTGATGGGAAGTTTCATTTCCATTTCGGCCTCGGTTCGTATTTTTGGCTATCATCCTGTAATTAACAACAAGCAGGGCACACAATTGCTCAATATTAATAAATATTGATTAGTGGAGTTAACCTATGTGGGAACAAGTCTATACTAAGAATCATAGACCAAAACTTTGGTCCTTAAGAGCAACTGTGCTCTGATACCAAGCTGTCGTGCCCTAAACTGCCCCTGGCCCATTTGGGCCTGATTTCTTAAAACATGCAGCGGAAGTTTTCATTACACAGAAGGGGCTTTTAAAACTCACTAAGACTTATGGGCACGAACCCCAGGATACTTATCGGTACTAGCTCGTTAAGTTCTTTAATTAAGGTTAAGTTGAAGTGCTCTCAGAAACAAGCTAGCACCTATGTGGATTTCATGTGTTCATTTTCATGGTCTTTACCAAGCTTAGCCAAGAATATGCATGGCAACCAAAACACCAACTTAAGTTTAAAAACTTATTTTCATGCATATGCTTTGCATGCTTATGTGTTTTGGTGTTCACTAGTGCACATAATCACTTAATGCCTTTAGATGCAACTAATGCTTAGGCATGTATTAATTCACATACGTGCACTTAAATTTCTTATTAGCCAAACTTTACACAAGCATCCAATTTCATGCTTTTTCTAAGTTTACTTGCATGTTCTTTACTAAGTGAGCATACATAGCCAAACATTGCATGCTTTCAACATAGACATGGGCTTATGGGCCTTTTAGTACTTAACATGCATATGGCCCAAAATTAACCAAGAATAAAATCAAATTTTCCAAGTTCTTATTTAAGCCCAAAACGTACATTTAAGCCCAATTTCAACATGCTTCAAGTTTCATGAAAACATAACCCATAAATTCATGCATGGGCCTTGGTAAGTCCACCAAGCAATAAAAATACCCAAAAATGTCCAAGTCCATAATACAAGCCCAAAGCCAAGTTTGGCCAAATTTTAGCTAAGTCCATAATTTGGTCACTAAAGTTAGACCAACAAAAACATGCTTAAAAGCAAGCCATAAATCCACAAAGCCATGGAACACAAATTTCCACCTTAATAGACCTTGTTCCCACAATTCTAAGACTTCAAGTCCTGCACAGAAAGTCCACATTTTTTTTTTGCTTGTTTACAAGCAACTTATATACTTAGAATACTTAGAATATTTTGAGCAATACCATACACAAATCCAACCTTAGCATACAGAAAGAGTACTCAAGACTCTTAGCTTGATCTTTCAAGCAAACCTTTACCTACAAAAGTAGAGTAGGGCGGGTGAGTTATAAAACTCAATAAGGATTCCGTGGCATCCAATGCCTAACTTATGGCCTCCAAGGCCTAACATATGCCAAGAATGTAATGGCAAAATAATCCTTATTCCTGCAAAGAAAACATAAAGACAAAGAAAACAAAAAGATACATGCATATAGCAATAATATCATAATCGGGGGTTAGCATGCACAACAAATCAAAGAAGCACACAAACACACACCACTTAACACTTTGTTCACAGAAGGGCAGCAAGCATCCCTCAAGTTTTAATTCATTAATTTCATATACTTAATGTTTTCGGAGAGCTCACTTAGCATAGGAATTAAGGTGGCCGCCTTAACTCCTAGCCCATAATGCTTGCTTACTTAACTTAGCTCATGAGCAAAACAGAATTGCCGAAGCAATAACATAACTTAAGCCCTCTTAGCACTCCTAGGATCACATGGTTCTTTGACCATCACCTAGGGGCCCAAATACTCACACAAAAAGGCCATGGAACTATACCATGCAATAAAGTGAGTATAGGAATCCTTACCCACAACACCGAAAGCTTTAGAAGCTTATTTTCCTTCGTTTTCCTTGCTTGTTGACTCTAGAAATTGTTTTCTAGCATAAGAACCAAGATGGGCCAAATTTTATTACTAACCATAAGGTACCAAGAACACTTGGTGATTAACTCAAATAACACAAAATACCAAGAACACTTGGTGTACACTTACAGAACCTCACAGAAGAGGTAAGGCCAATTTCTTGTGCTTGATGTTCTTCAAGCTTCTTCTTGATTTCTTGCTTCTAATGAACTTAGAAACTCAATCACACAAAGAGCTCCTTGAGTAGAGCTTAAAACCTCCAAGAAATGGAAATGGCCGAATTTTCCTCCTTGGTTTTCTTTGAATTCTTCACCTGATTCTTGCTCTTTATGGTCTTAGAGCTTGAATTCAACCAAGAATACTTGGTTTTAATTTGAGGAACGATTATTTCTAGCTATGGCCGAATATTTAGATGAGGAAAAGAGTTGGAAATGTGTTTGGAATGGTGAGACTTGGTATGGAAGAAAATGGAGAGAGAAGGAGAGAGTTTGAGAGCAAATGGCTTTGAATGAGTGGATTGATTATGTTTTAATGTGTGGGAAGGTGATGGTCAGCCATATGGGAAGGAAAATGAGTGTATAATGTGCTTGGAAGAGTGGGAGACAAGGTTTAATGGAAGGAAGACTAATTGGAAGACTTTTGTGTAAGTTGGTAGAAAAAAGTCAAAAGTAGGAGACATGTAGGTGAAGAAAGAATCCAAAGTCTTGACTAAGGATGGGAGGTGGATTAAAATAGTAGGAAATTAATCATGTGTTTGAAATGAGTGGGAGACAACATTAAAAGAAATGAAGACTGATTGGAAGACTTTTAGGTAAGTTTGGTAGAAAAAGTCAAAAGTAGATGAAGAAAGAATCCAAGGTGATGACTAAGGGTGGGAGGTGGATTAAAATAATAGGATTTGGAGGAAGGTGACATAAAATATTGGGAATTGGAGGGGCATGGCTGGCTAAGGCATCCAAAGCCATTAAAATGGCATAATTCCCCCTTTAGTCCTCCAACTTTCTAAATTTGGGCAATTGAGCCCAACCACTAAAAATCCCTTTGTTCAATTTAGTCCCTCATCTTTAAAAACCACCATTTTCATTACTATTTCTCTTGGCCTAAGCCAAGCTTATTTTTAAGATGTTCAACACTCAATTATGCACATGCCATATTGTCTTCTCAATTTAATTGAGCTAAATTCCTAATTAAGGAAAAATTCTTATGCTCCAAATCCATTTAACCCGGGACCTAATCACTTTGGATTGTCCGGGCATTACAGATATTGTTTTCTATTGTGTGCCTATGCTATGATTTCATGCTCATGTAAATTTCTTTATTTTTTTATTTTCTTTGTTTTTATTTCTTTAGCATGAATTGCATCTTGTGGTAGTTGCATGAATAAGTACATTTAGTAGCATTTAGGTTGTTTAATATATCATAGAGACCCCAAATGGTGATTCATGTTCTACAAGGATGAATCTTGCTTGCTAAATGTTAAATTCTTGTAAGTGCTTGAAGTGTTTCTTTGTTGCTTTTGTTAGAACTTAATTTGGTTAGTACTTTGATCCTAAGTGATCAATTTATCGATGATATGTGATTTTTTCTGTGTTGAGTGAACTTTACCTTGTATAGATCTAGAATTTGCTTGAAGACCTTTCTAAACATACATTATTGCATGTAGCTCTAAAGTTGATGATGACAATTTAGGCTACGCTCCTTACTCTTAAATAGCCATCCTATGTTATTTATCCATTAGTGAACCCCTTAGCTTATAGCCTATTTTTTTTGTGAACCCAATACTAAAATGCTAACAAGGTGTAAAGGGAGTCATGGGTTAAAAAAAAGATGGATTAGGTTCGAAGTTGGAGAGTCAATAAAATGTGTAAGTTTAGGGGTTTGTGAGCATAATATTTAATGCATAGCATGGATTCATTTGTAAATGAGCAATGACTTTATAAAGACGGTAAGTGCTTGGCTCATAGGTGAAAAAAAAAAGTTTGGATTTAAAAAAATGGAAAAAAAATGAAGGAAAAAAGATGGGGTTAAAGATTCCTGATTTTGCCTTAAGAGCCAATAAGGATTAAAGTAAGCTGTATATGTTTTTGTGTGATGGGCAAGTAGTGTTATAACCCTCCTAGCAAAAATGCACGATGTGTGAGGTAAGCTCGTAAATCCATAGCTTAAATGCCTTAATTACAGGTGAACTAGCAAAATCAAGCAAGTTGTTCAAGGATTAGTTGGTTCTGAGTTGTTTATGGCATTAGGTTTACCATGGAGCAAAATGGTCATTTTGTGCCTTAAAGGGTCAAGATGAGTCTTAGGAGTAAAAATGACATTTTTTAAAACTCAAGTAAAAGTTAGCATTTTGACTGAGTGTTTAAATACCTTAGTTACTATTTGGGAAAGAGATAATTTATAAATTTCTTAAATTTTGGGGAGGAGAATTTAAGGCTATTTAAATTTGTAAGAACAATTGTCTTTGGACACTAGGCACCCTTTTTTGCTCGCAAGCTCAAAGCTCCTCATTCTCTTTTTGATTTCTTGCTCAATTCTCCAAATCAAGATTTCTTGGTGAAAAGTGAAGGCTCCAAGGGTGTTTATGGATTAGGTAGCTTGATTCAAGCTTGCTTTATGGTTTAGAAGCCCTTTGCCACCTTTTCTTGCGTAGGTCTTATGGTGTGCATGTGGTATGGCTTCAATCCATGATTTTTCATGCTTCTTGAGCTTAATTAAGCTTAGGTTTTGTTAGGATTGAGTTATTTTGGTGCTGTAAGCCTTGTGTTTTGCTTGTAACCTAGGAAACCTTAGTGCAACCTTTGGACTTGAAATTCTTGGTTTGTGGTTGCTTGATTGATCTAATTCAAGGTTAATTATGGTAAGAGATTTATGATTCATGCATAATTGATGCCATTCATAGCTTTCTTATTGTAGAATTTATGTGGATTTGTGTATAGTGTTAGTTGGTGGATGTAAAGTTTATGGTGGATTAGTGCATTTTCCTTCCTTGGTTTAATGTTTATGTGCATTGCAAGCTTGGTAGGAATGATGTATTATGGCCTCGGAGTGTGTTTTGTAGGTTTCCAAAGTAGAGGGGCATCCCCAACTTGTTTGGGAGCGTTTGGAGGCCTCCTTAGGTGCTCTGTGCACCATTTTGCAAAGGCGGGGCATGGGCCTCTGGCACTGTGAGCCGGGGTGGCACTATAGCACCCAGAGCACACTAGGGGGAGACCAAGATGAATGGATTGTGGCACTGTAGTCGTAATGGCCTATTCACCAATAGAACACACTTTTTTACAAAAAGTTCTAGGGAGGTCCGTGGACATCTCTAAGGTACCTAAAGGGTTTAGGTGACTAGGTGGCCCTCTAGGACATCCAAAGCTCCTCTGTGAACTAGGAGTTTTTTAAGGCATTGTGGAGTACAAAAGTACCCATAAAGCAAATTAAGCTAATAGGCCACAGTAGCACACCATAGTTCGGTATAAGGTTTAGTAGCATTAAAAGCCTAGCTAGGCCTTCGGGTTCGAGGACTGAATGTGGAAACCTTAAAAGCACCTAGCTATGTCCTATAGAACCTAGAAATTATGAGTCTGACCATGATTATTCCCACTCCATTAGGGTGAACCATGTAATGGTGGATAGGTAAGCACCACGAGTGAAGGTTTAGTATACTTGTAGCCCAGACAAGTTTACTTGAGGGGCAAGTGCAAACCTAAGCTTAGTACACAAGTGAGCTAAGCATGCTTAATAGCTTAAGGCACTATGTTGAGGCTTATTACACCTAGTAAGTTCCTTGGAACTCAAGTAAGGCGCATCCACCATGTTTACCTATACAACAATCAACGGAAGGCTAAAGGTTGAGTGAAGCTTTCCGCGTCAGTAAGCTAAGGCTCGCTAGCAATGAGTTAAAGGCCAGAACTCACTAGACCTAGAGTGACACCCGTGAGAAGATTGGGTAAAGGACAAGTTCTAAGAGACTTAAACATTATCTGTATAGGTTTAGCCTCACAAAATTTTTGAGCCCACAGTAAATTACATATTATATATGTGTGTGTGTCCTCAAGGTTTTTCTTGCAAGTTGAAGGATCCCTTATTGAAAATCTTTGATTTTCACACCCTTATCATTTGTTGTGTAGATTTTGGTTTTGTTGAGCCGACAACCATTAAGGGTTGTTAAGTTGAGCTCACAAGTAGGCATTTTACTTATTTGAATCTTTGTGATTCTAGTTTGTGGTTCACTTATTGGTTACACTATGGTGCTAACTACAGTTCTTTATTTGTCTGAGAGAGGCTAGCGAAGTATATGAGAAGGCTTTTGGAGCTTACCACTGGGAGATTGATCTAAGGTGGGAGCTTAGTTATGGTTCTCATTAGTTTAGTTTAGTGTATAATTTTTATACACTAATTGCCTCTAATGTACATGGTAGAGTAGTGAACTCTAAAGTTGCTCTTAGGTGTAAGCATAGTCATTTTTGTATGGATGTTTGCACACAATTAATTATATATTGTTAATCACATAAATGTTTTGTATGCTTTGATTGCTCTATACACTTGGATTCCAGTGAAAGCCTGGGCAATGTTTTATGGTTTATATTATGTTTTGTCATGGTTTTGTTGGTTAACTCAAAACATAACTCTTGCATGATTGCATGGTAGGTTAATTAACTAGGAGCACAAAGGTTTTCACGAGTGCACATGTAATCAATTAACCAATTAAGACTAGTGTAAGACATGTTCCCATAGGTCACTTGGGCAAGGCCAAGAAGGGGTGTGTTAAGTAGCGTGTTGAATATGAATAATAGTGGCATAAAATTCTATATACATTATGATTTTCTAACAACTTAAACTCCACTTAAAAAGCTTTCTATCAATGCCCTTCCTTACCAAACCCAGCCCCATTACAACCATAAAGAAACCCATCAAACTCTTGGTTATATATGACCCATAAGTAAGGGAAGTTCAGGTCTTCTTGCAAGCCTATGGCTGAAATCATAATGTGAGGTGAAGAGAGTGTTATTTCCCTTAGGAATCCAAATTACAAAGAGTGAAACACTCACAGAGTGATCTTCTACCTTTAGTAACAAATTCATAACTTTTCACACTTATATTAATTTTTCAATCATTGAGTGGGTAATTAAATTTTATTTTTAATAAGACATTAATTCTACTTGGTTAGCTTGTTTGTCTTGAATGTTTTTCTCTATTTAAAAGTTGTATTTGCTAGGGACTAACAAATATATAAGTTTGGGGTGTGATAAATCTAGGAAAAAAGATGTTTTAACCCTATAATTAAGCTCGATTTGTGAATGATTTATGGTCCTCTAGCATTACTTTGGTGGTTTGGTATAGGTTGAGGAAATATTTTGCAAGAAGTGGTAGCATTCTTAATGCTCAAGGTATGACAAAATCTTGCATTAAATGAGCTTAGTGCCGCTAGACATTGGTGCAACAGCACCAACAATTTGATGCTCTAACATTAATGAGCAGCAAGTAGGAATGGACTAGCGGTAACATCAAATGGCTACAAGAAAGGGTGTTCAGCAATGGTATTAGATGTAGTAGCACTAACATTTAGTGTGGTAGCATCAAGAACTCGCCCAAGATATGGCAAAGTGCATCACATATAAAAGGGGAGAGAAACGTGAAACAATAGGGGAGCTTGAAAAGAAGCTAAAAGACGATGGCACAAGAGTGAAAAGTCGAATTGCAAGAGAGGAAAACAAGAGAACGACAGCTATGAAGAAAAAAAAATATGAAGGTTGAACAAAAAGATAGACAAGAACAATAAGCTTTTTGGTGTTTTCTTTTGGGAGGATTAAGAATTCTTCCAATCTTTCCCTAATTCTTTTTCTATATTTTTTGGATTGAACATAGATCTTGAATTTTTTGTTGGTTTTTGTTTCAAAGATATTCTTAGGCTAGGTTTTTCAATCTTCTAGAGTAACTGTGAAGCTTGGATAATAGTTTGATGGTTTTTTGCTTGAACCCTAGACTATTTATTGAATTTATCTTTTGGTTTGCTCTTGTGCTTGATTGTTAAAACTTTTGGCCATGATTTTATTTCTTGATGCAAATTAATATTTGGGGGAAGAGATTTGGGTCAGAAGAAAGAGGCAAACCATGTTAGAATTGCTAAAAGAGTACAAGCCACAAGTGCTAAAAGATGAGTATACCCAATGGAGATTAAAGTCCTTTAATTTTAGGTGAATAAGGAATTGTCAATCAATATTAGAGGGATTAATCAAATTCACCTTAGGACAGAGAATTTGTTATGAGGTAATTTCATCTACAATAAATTGGTAAACTATATAGGTAAATAGTGAAGAAACTCAAAGTATATTTCAAATGGATCAATTGCTCTATGAGAACTTATTTCCCATAGCCACTTGATTAACCTTACAATTAGTAATTAGTGTTAGTTCCTTTAGAATTTAATTGGTAACAGTTAATAGTTGTAATTAGCTACTTGTGTTGATTATTTGTCCCTTCTTATTTAATTCAAGCATTTAATTTCTTTTAGTTTCCTTTTAGAATTTTTTTTACTACCTTAGTTTTCTCAAGCACTTAATCCCTATGAACTATGGTTTTACTATTAGTTCGACTACAATATACTTGCGGTGTGTGCAACAAGTACCTCATTATTCGGGGCCTTACTTATGATAACATATAGTCTTTAACTATGGAGCACTCATACTCACTCTTCCTTGTTCACCATGATGTTTCAATGCTTGATTACAGAAATTTCCTATGACTTTTCTTTTCCTCCTACACAAGTTCCATAATTTCAACAAAGTACTAACATTGTAGAAGACATTACATGGGAAATAAGAATTCAAATTGACGGTTCCAATGCATTAGCCGTAATCATAATATTTTAATACCATGATATACCGATTACTACAGATACACAGTATAAATTTTTTCACATTTTTTCATTGGTATAATGTAATATTTTATGATATTTCAAATATCGATCACCTTTTATGTATATTTTATCAGAATATCGTGGCATACCATAAAATATAGCGAGCTTTGTACCACAGTATCACATTTTTCATGGGGCATGTGTGAAATATAGTTTTTTTGTCATTTTGCATAAAAATACCATAAATACATATGTAAAATATTTAAATATAATTAATACACATATTTTAACATAAACATTTATTTTTATTTTTTTGGTTACTTTTTCTTTTAGAATTGCAACATGAAACTTCATATTAGAGATATGCTAGCCATGTAGGAGAATGATAATTTGAGCCATCTAAGAAGTCAATATGGTATTATAAAATGTATTGTTATTAGAAAAGCATTGTCTTTTTTTTCTCTTGTATCAATAAATTAGTTTTTTTTTTTTGCTAAGTAATATTTATTTTTCTCTGTATATAACATTTTTTATTTTTTTTTAAATAAAAATATCATCTTTCATATATATTTTGTTTATATTTGACAAATTATTGTGAGAAAAATTAGAATACACATCAAAAGGTGCAAAAAAATTTATTTCATATTAAAATAATATTCTTATATTTTTTTGTGAAGACATTAAAACTATGCGGCACAGTATACTACAAGCAAGCAAGGTTTTTTAGACTATTTGTATTGTAGGAAAATTAACTAAAAAGGGTATTTCCCATGAAAAAAATCATCACATAGCATAGTAGGAAAAACCAATGTTGGAAATAATAATCGTCAAACCTTGCAATGATTTTCATTGTCATGCATGTACGATGATTTTGTGATGCCTCGGTTGTGATGATTTTTTTATGCTCGTAGTTCCTATGATTTTCTGATGGCATATTGGAAAGCTATTGTGGGCCCCTTCTTCCTACAATTTTCTGATGCTATTTCATATGAAGATTTGCACATGATTCTTTTTCTACCATTTTGTGACACCCATGTTCCCTACGATTTTATGGCAAATACATTTCCTATGATTTTTTTTATGTTTGCTCATTATGTTTTTTTTAATGTTGTATATATTGATATATGATTGTATATATATAATTTGGAATAAATAATATATATATATATATATTGTATGTATGTATGTATAGGTGTTAAAATATAAAACTATTGAATTGAAGTATTATATATTAAAGTTGTCAATTTGTACAAAATAGAAGTTTCAAGTCCAATTATTTTATAAACTAAAAAAAATAGACTAAACTAAGGACTCATACCCACTAATAACAATGAACAGGACTACGAGCCGGGCTAATCATTGCCATCTCATGAAGTACTTCCTTTGTCAACATGCTGAGTAAAGGATCCGATCCAGAGTTTGGCTAGCATAGCTGATGCTACTATAAGGTCATGTTATTAATCATCACGCTCACTACTACTTAAGTGTCCCACTGGAACATTGACCTAACCTTTGCCTAGATTTGTTCATGAACCTTTGACTGGAACCTGAAGAACTAGCTCCACAGCTCGGAGTTCTCAACCTTCAGCTAGATCAACACGTGGCGCCTAATATAATTGGCAATTATAGTTAGTAGAATAAAAATGATGTAACTGAAAAATGAAGTTACTTGAGAACAAATAGTACCCGGTTGGGCCCAAACATTTAGGGATCACCAATGTGATGTGAAACTTTTTTGGCGGGCGTCATACCTCACTCCACACATTAGCATTAAACGGCAAGTGATCATTTGGATTATGGTACTTTTGGGTGACCCATTGGACATATCCATCCTGCGACAAAATTTTAGTTGATGTAGGTAACCACTTTATATAAGGCCATAAAAATAAAAGTTAATAGTAGCAATAACTGAAAAATTATTACCTTCAACTATTGAGTGACAGGATCGATGGGCTAACCGATGTTCTTCCGAGTGTGAGTATTTCTCAAATAAAGGCTTACCTCCATTCCTATTTCTTGTCTACAATAATTTATGTGTGGTTAACATATCAATTATTAGTTAAAGTTAACATATATATGTAATGTAGGTTAGGGCAGGGGAAAGTTTGTTACCATCTGATCCCAGTGCATCCAACTTGCTATGAAGCCAATTGTGTGCTTAGGAATAAACCTAAACTCATCTACAGCATTCTTCACTTGTGAACCAACGATCAACCACTTATTCCATGTCTCCTGCTACCAGTGGTGATACAACTAGTGGCATAGACGCACATTATAGCCTGGTGGTACGTGTGGATACAGCAATGTGTAGCCGGGGTTGTCCTAAAAGTGTGAGACCTTCGCTACTACAACTCTCCTCTGGTGGTATACACGGTTCTACACAAACCTTGGGCAATAGTCAAATATGAGCTAATTGATCTAGTAAAAGTCCCTAGGGTCCCATATAAAGTATTTTTGAAACAATAACACACAAAATAAGTTAGTACATAATCAAATAATTCTATAAAGAAAAAAATAAAAAAAATATCATTAGCCCTAAATTGGTGACATACTCTTTCCGTAACGATCAAGGTGATTATGACTAAGCAATATAAGGCTCGTCTTATAGTCTCCCATGAATAGATGCTAGTGTCAACCAAATGGATACATCTGTAAGAAGGCGGTAACAAATTGAAAGTATAGTAAGCAAATAAATTGCCGTAGATAAAAATTAATTATATCAATAAATGGAGGTAGAAGACATTAACAATTATTCAAGAGGGACAATCACTAGATGGTCCTATGGAGGTGGAGGTGGAGATAACTCCGCATTTCTTCGTCCTCGACACCGTGCTCCTTCTGCTCATCATCTAATGACGGGTTAGAGGCACTTGGGTCAATCTGCTACTACTATTGGTCATCCTAATAATCAATAAGGGCCTTACCATGACGAACCATCCTAGAATCTACAAAAACTACTACTAAATTTTCTATATATGAACTTAAAATTTTAATTAAATTCTATTAATTTTAATTTAATTTTATTAAATTTAAATTTAAATTTAATTAATTTGATTATACGAAATTCTATTAAATTCTATTATTTTGGTCTTAAATTTATTAAAATACCTAAATAGGTAATTTATGAAACTACTACGAAAATTTTTGTAATTACTACTAAGACCATAATTTTATTCCTAACTTCATATTATCAACTCATATTTATACTATTACAAAGGCAAAAACAAACAACATCTAATTAATGCCAACTAACAACATCTAATTAATACCTACATTGTTAATTAATTCTATATATATATACTAAAAAAGTAATTAAAAAGAAAGGAAAAAGGCATACCTGGAGGAGAGGAACAGCAGAGGTTGAAGAAAAGAGGATAAGAAGATTTAGAAGTGAAGAAGAAAGGAGGCAAATGTGGATATTAATAGGTAGATGGTGATCATTTGGCTACCATTTCTTCTACTATTTTGATGTAGTAGGAAAATTTTCATAAGTTATTTATGACTATTTTGAGTCGATTTAAGAGTAACGTTTCAAAATCATAAGATATAGATTTCAAATAGCCTTCCCTGCTAAATTTCAATTTCTTCCATTTTCCTGCCCTAACACATGCCCTTCATACGATTCCAGTAATCGTCGATAAGCCATCGTGAATACCTACATTGTTAATTAATCCTATATATATATACTAAAAAAGTAATTAAAAGGAAAGGAAAAAAGCATACCTGGAAGAGAGGAACAACAGAGGTTAAGGAAGAGAGGAGAAGAAGATTTAGAAGTGAAGAAGAAAGGAGGTAGATGTGGATATTAATAGGTAGATGGTGATCATTTGGCTACATTTTCTCCTACTATTTTGATGGAGTAGGAAAATTGTCATCAGTTATTTATGACTATTTTGAGTTGATTTAAGAGTAATGTCTCAAAATCATAAGATATAGATTTCAAATAGCCTTCCCTGCTAAATTTCAATTTTTTCCATTTTCCTGCCCTAACATATGCCCTTCATACGATTCCAGTAATCGTCGATAAGCCATCGTGAATAGCTTTCGGGTTTCCCCCTAAGAATTCCCTCCCAAATTTCAATTTTTTTTTATTCCCACTCATGTTCCTATAGTTTCCCTAGGATTACAAAAAGCTATTTCAGATGATTTTGCGTTGATTTTCCATTATCTTTTTCAAATTGTCACAAAATATTTAAGCCAATTTTCCTATCATTTTTAATTTTTGTGAAATTAAATTTGTGGGAAATTAAAATATTAAAAGAGTACATTAGTGTGAAATTAAAAGATTATATAGCACTTTAATTTACTAAAATGTTAGATTAGTGGGAAGTGACAATTAAAAGGAATTCATATCGATTTCTAATACAACATACCTTACCCTATATATATGTATGTATGTATGTATGTATGTATGTATGTGTCAACCATCTTCCTCATCTTCTTTAAAAT
Organism: Aquilaria sinensis; assembly: GCA_005392925.1. Classification (NCBI taxonomy): domain Eukaryota; kingdom Viridiplantae; phylum Streptophyta; class Magnoliopsida; order Malvales; family Thymelaeaceae; genus Aquilaria; species Aquilaria sinensis. The sequence continues at coordinate 36,800 of SMDT01002069.1, read as the reverse complement.
CAAAACTGGCTTCAATCGCTTCATCATTATATATATATGTATATATGTGTGTGTGTGTGTGTGTAGTGTAAATTACACTAATTGTCTCTAAACTATGCCTAATGTTACTCAATTGTTCTAGAACTATGAATTGTTGCATCATCATCCTCAAACCACCCAATTGTTTCACCATCGTCCTCAAACTACCCAATTGTTACACCTGTTGTATTGTCATATGCTAGCTATTAAAAAGTGACATAAGTTAGGAAAATATTACACAGTTTTGGGATGATTGAGCAACATTGGGATAGTTTAGGGAAATAATAATAATAATAATAATAATAATAATAATAATAATAATAATAATAATAATAATCTTCCTCATCTTCTTTAGAATCATAACTGTCTTCAATCACTCCATCATCTGGTGTATCACCAATTCCTCGTAGGAACTCAATTTAGATCAATATCATGAACTATCTCAAGGAAATACTTGAAATCCACAAGTAACTTGATGCCATCGAGAGTAGGGTTGTCATTCATGATAGGTAGGGGATCATGCACAATCACTTCCTTGAACAGCTTGTCAATTGTTTTTAAGGTCAGTGCCTACTCACCGGGTATTTGTTCTACCTTCTCAGACTGATCAAATCCATAGGTTAGATAGTCGATGAAAGCTCATGGCTTTGTCTTCATAACCACCGACCATTGTTGAAGGGCCTTGTTAAGGTACTCACAGTAGTAAACTTGTTAAGCCTGGGACACAAAGATAAATGACTTGAGTATAGACAATCTAAACTTCCATTTGACACCCACAAGTTTGGAATATGGACAAGTGTGAATACCATATGTTAGATCAAACCAAGTACAATGCCATGGTACTCAATACATAGTATCTCATTGATCAAGCCATAAAAATTGTAACAACTTGCACCCCACGTTTCACCCTTCACAAATACACCGTAATTCTATGTGACTTTCCCTTTCCCGTAGTCCTATGTGTGAAAATGAAATCCATTGACAGTACACCCTTTGTATGACGTTACAACTCTAACTGGGCTGCAAGACTATGTAGGGATCTAAGTTGTCCTTGAAATGAATTATAGTTGATGTAAGTGAGTCATGTAACTCATAGTATGCACTTACGTAATATGAAAATGATTCTGGTTAATGTTTGTCCCAATAATTTTGTTGTTGACATTCCTTATGTTAGGGAAACCTCTAAGATATTACAACGTCAAAGTGACTATAAGGAATTACAGGAAATTACAAATAAATATATATATATATACAATATGCATAATATACACAACCCATAGAAATGTACCTCATTATTGCTTAAACCTCATTGTAGTTGCGTAAAACATAAATGTGTACTTGATGTCTATTAGTGGCATCTAGGAGATGTTGTCACCTATGATTAAGGATATTATGACATCGAGTACTAAAAATAGACAAAACTTGATCATCAACATGAGCTGCAGTTGGATCAACGTCATTGGATTTGATGAAAAGTCTAGTTTGAAATAGTTGCTACACGAGGTGGACATTTCCCAGACCAAGTATGCTTCAACAATTAAACCTTTAATTGCAACTTTTTTTCACACTTTTTGCTTTAATGTACAAATGTGCTTATCATGTTAATTCAATGGACTAATACATAAAATTAGAACGAAGCAAAGATAATTACAGAGGTGAAGTACAAAGTATGAAAATAACCTTTCAAAAGGATACATCCAAGTGAAATTGGACTGATCTACATAACTTTGTCTCATGGGAGAGGTAGATGATGAAATGTTCCATAAAATCAAAGAATGTAGTAGGAAAAAGAGCAAAACACTTCCTGCATTTATTCAATAAAAATGTGTCCAGCTCATCTATGCAATATAGACAAGTAAGCTTCCTAAGTGTACTCCAATACAAAAGGTTACCAAGGGTAGGAAAATCATTAACTGTGCATATTAGACATGCCTTCATAACAAAATTCTGTTGGTGTGAACTATCCCATATGATAACCCCTTTCAACCATAAACTTTTCAGCTCCTCATTCAATGAACGTAAAAATACGTCAATGTTTTAACCTGGTACTCTAGGTCTAGAGAATAGTAGAGTCATGAAAATAAAGTGTTCTTTCATGTACAATTTTAGTAAAAGATTGTAAACAACTGTGAAGACCAACCATATCATGTGTGTTCCACCAATAATATTTTTTGGGTCAAAACCATCTGTATATAACTCGAGCCTAACATTTCTTATGTCAATAGTATTGTGAAGTTTTAAAACCTCAGTCCACAAGTGCATAGGATGCTTGTAGATAGGATGAGTAAGATATCATTTTCACAAGGATTAATTTTTATTATTCACAATTACCACTACCTTAAGACTCACTTTAGCTAAACAAACAACAAATGATGATTTACTCACTATAAAAATAACTAAGTTTGCAAATTTACTTAAATTACCATTAAACAAATACAACAAACACAATGCAAATTAGGGTTTTCTAATGAATTTATGAAACACACCTTCTATGGTTTTTACTACTTGACTTGGTTAGCTAGTGACTTAAGGCTAATGGTTTGTTTTCTTGCTTGTTGGTAAAGTTAACTAATTGGGTCCTTACTCTCCCAAGTGAAAGAGTCACTCTCTTTAGCTTAAACATAAATGGACTCCCATTTGAATTGCTAGTTCAAGAGAGGTATTATCAAGCTTGTTAATTGACTTCAAAACGGCTTATTTTTATTCTTACATCTTTTTTACCTAAAATTAATTTTAATTAAAAGCCAATATTATGTAGTTACAATAATTCATTGAAAATACAATTTTTGTAATCTTATTAAATTTTTATGAATTTTTTTAGTTTAAGGCATTAAAGAAGAAAAATTCATAAAAATTTAGTAACATCATGAAAATTTATTTTCAAATAGGTGATTACATCTACATAACATTGGCTTTCAAATGAAATTGGTTTCAAGTAAAAAATATGTAAAAGTAAAAATAAGTCAGTTGACTTAGGTTGAAATGAATTGGCCCTAGCCATCATCTAATGACCTAAGCTAGTCTCCCAACAAGCCCATAGTCATCACACTCTTTTCCTCATTCTAATCACTTTTAATATTTTCTAAGAGTTTAAAAGGAATTTATGGTGCAAGCAATTATGGCCATCTTGCACAACAATAAGCTCAGGAGAAGAATAAGCAAGCATTTGAGAGAAAACCAAAGTCAAATAGTCATTAATCTAGCCAACATAACCAATTCAAGTAGCTACAACCATAGAATGTGTCAACGAAGATGACTCCATAACTAAACTAAACACATTCATGAAAATATATAAAAGAGCATCCAAGTCTAAATATAAGAAGAAAAAGAAGGGAAAGAAGGAACTCAATAAACTCTAGATGTCTAAATCCTCAAGGCTTCTACAAGTCTTCAAGTCCCCCAAGCCTTTTCCAAGTAAGAATCCACAAGTACTCCATAGGAAGATGAAGAAATGCAAGATGCGATGGTTAAGAAAACCTAACTTTAGCTCTTGAAGATAAAGAATGTCTCTTGTGTTATGTTTGGTTTTAGATTTTTCTTCTCTTGGAGGTGTTTTTGTTACTAACCTATCCATTTGGATAAAATTTCCTAGCCAATAGTATGCTTAAATCCAAATTAGAGATGATGGACCACTTATCTCTGGTTGTAGGAGTGCTTAGGCACCAGAAAAATCCAAAATTGGCACCTTAGTGCCTAGCCTCAAGGTGCCTTATGCTTCAGTGCTAGAAGGTGCAATTTTAGGAAGGTGGCATTTGAATGGTGGTGCTTAAGCATCACTTTTGGGGCCTAGGCCTCACAATTATAATCAAACTTTGACTTTTGCTTGCCCATTTTTTGTTCCACTCATCTCGATGCCATCTCGATGCTTTGTTCTTCTTCTCCAACCTACAAAATGAAAGAACAAAGCAAGAACTGACAAACAATAATTAGTGATGAGGTAGAAAATGGTGGTCAAAGTTGACAAAAAGTCAACATGTTTGGCCACAAAATTAACACCTATCAAACTCCCCCAAACTTAGAAAAATACTAATCTCTAACATTCACTAGCCTAAAAAAAAAAAAAACACAAAACATAGAAGCTAACAAAGCATAGTCAATATTTTATCATGAAGTCATCCAAAGTAGAATTTCAACTTAAGAGAAGTTAAGGTAGGTAAGGAAGGAAAAATCTTGCCACCAATGGTATATAATCGCTCCCTAAGTGTTTCACTCCCTAGACTAAGGTTACTTAAGGTATCTATGACTTGTAATGCAACTTCATCCACGAATTTGCAAGAGGACCCAAAATACCCACTAATTGTCCCTAAGGAAAGTGCACGTATAATCAAGTCCAATGGCATATATCGAAGGTTGTATTGGGGTTGGGCTTGGTATGGATGGGAATTGGTAGGAAGCTCTTTAAGGTAGAGCTAAAAAAGGAAGCCAAGCATAAACACCACCAACAAGCATAATGATCACTCTAAAGTCCCACCTTAACGTATCTAAAATCAAGAACAAGATTTTTTTTAGCTTCTAAGCAACTTCCTAAACAATCACCACATGCACAGTTCAAACAAAACACTTGAATGAATTTTTATCAAATAAATGAAGTGTTTCTACTTTTCCTCTTATTTTTATTTGTTCATTTGCATTTTTTTTCATTTTTTTTAAACGAAGGCTTTTTCACGTTGACTCATTTTTGCCTTTTTCTTGAAGAAAAAGTAACCTTTAACAAACTAGAAATTCACATAATCTTTCAAGCTCAAACAATCATGCAAGTTTTATCCACGAAACACTCAAACCTTAACTATATAATTTCATCAATAAGCCCATAACCCAACTTCTCCCCTAAACTTATCCATTGCTCACTCACATAACACATATGTCTTTACACTTCCTAAGCCCATGCATAAAATGCTCAACTTACTTTAAGGACCAAAAAAGGTAAATGAGAACTGGTATGACTCATTATGTAGGTTTACACAATGAATATGGCTTTAAGGCTCAAAAGGGTTAACTAAGGATTTTAATGAAGGGTTGGCCATTTAGGCATGTAGTTAGTACTAAATTTTCATCTTTTTCCTTAATTTGCATGCATTAATTCAAATACAAAGGGCTCTACAAGCAAATTAAGGATTCCATACACAAAACAAGCACCATTCTAAAAAAAGAAATAATCCATAGCACAAGTGCACCACACAAGGCCCAAAGTCTCACCAAGTGTTGTTTCTACCATTAATAACAAGTGAGAACTTTTCCCTAGTTAACAAAACTTACAATTGACCTGAAATTGCAAATGAATTCCTCCAAAAATAATAAAAAAATGCATTAGGTCCCTAAATGAACACAACCTAAATGCAAGCTATATGCTCCCATATTCATCCACTATATACCACACATGATAAAGAGAATAAATATGATATGCATGTAATGTCATGAGAACAAAGTCATCAAAAACTAGTCTAAAAAAATGAACATACAACTAAATGTCAAGTCCTAAAAAAAATTCAAATAAGTATCATCCGGAAACACATCCCTTCCTCAAACTTAAAACCAACATTGTCCACAATGTTGACAAAAAAAGCAAGAAAGGAGATCAAGTTTCAAGAATCATACCTTGGAGGCAGATGTTCCCACCTCCAATTACTCCCACTTAAACTTTTAGTAATTGTTGTACTTCATCTTTTCATATTTGCTCTTGATCTTTCCACCATGCACCTACAATAAACACAAAGAGTAATTAAGAGACATTTTCCCCACAACTCAACTTATTGAAAAGACATTTAAAAACACAAAGAACGGAAGAAATGTTAGGGGGCCTCCCAACAAGCACTTGATTTATTATCTTTAGCTAGACACTAACTCCTTTACTTTTAAAAGATAAGGTGGGTGATGTGCTTCTACACCCTTTCCATTGCAAGAATTCTCCCAATGCTTGGAGAGTCTACTATGCATCCAACAAGGTGTGCCCTTCTCCATACTTGAGTTTCTATCTCTTTCCTCCTTAAGCACTTTGGGCTTTTTTTCATTTCCATTTCTTGTTGCTACCCATTTCTTCTTCACTGTTTTCTTCCTTTTTATTCTTTCAATTAGTGTATTGCCTTATCTTTTACTTCCCTTTGAGATTGGGGAGCTCAAATTCATTGATTTCTCTTGGGCCACCACCCATAACAAAAGTAGGAGAATTTGCTTGGTTGGATTCTATGAACACATCAACCATGTACACTTCCATCCTAAGAGGGGGAGTGTTAGAATCAAACATGTTGAACTCCATTTTATCATCGTCTACATTGAAGATGAGCTTGCCACCCTTTATATCTATAGTTGTTCCAGCAGTTGCTAAGAATGGTTTTCTAAAGATGAGGAGGATTTCGTTGTCTTCTTGCATGTCAAGAATCACAAATCCATGGGGAATACAAATTTTTCAACTTTTACCAAAACATCTTCTATTACTCCCCATGGATACTTAATAGACCTATCCCCTATTTGTAATTTTATTGTGAAGGACTTCACTTTTAACCCCAATTTGTTATCAAGTTTACACTTTCACCAAGGTCACACAATACCTTTTTCAACTCAACTTCCCAAATTGTGCATGAAATAGTGAAGCTCTCAGGGTCCTTCAATTTTGGTGGAAGCTTTTGTTGGAAAATTGCCCTACATTCTTCTGTAAAACATATGGTTTCAAACTTTTCAAATTTTCATTTTCTTTGCAATGACTTCCTTCAAGAATTTTCCCTAATTTGGCATTTGAGTTAAAGCTTCCAATAATGGGATGTTAACATGAAGCTTCTTGAAAATGTCCAAGAACTTGCCATATTGATCATTAAGCTTATTATTTTGGGACCTTAGTAGGAAAGGTAAGGGTGGGTTGGGTGGGATTTTTTACATTCTTCGGGGTTGCTCCTTTGGTAACTTCACCACTTCATCTTCTTCTTGAACTTGCACTTCCTCTTTCAAGATTGGTTTTTCTTAAGTAGGTGTCCTCATGTAAAGATCTTCAAGAGTGTGATTGCGTGACATTACTCCCTTGGGTTCAACTTGGTGTCACTAAGGAATTTTCCTTTTTAAAAAGTCTTCATGGAGTTTGCCAATTGTTTCACTTTGTGCTCAAGATTCTTAATGCTTGCACTCATATGAGCCTTCATATTTGCCAAGTTGGCACCTAAGTTTGCTATCAATGCCTCTTTTTTCTCCATTTTATCCTCTGTTTCTTTTATGAATTGTAACATAATTTCTTCCAAAGAAGCTTCTTCATCATTAGAGCTTAGTTGAAACTAGAAGAAGGTGGTTATTGAACATTTCTTTTGTTACCATAAGAAAAATTTTCATGATTTCTCAAATTGGGGTTATATTGGTTTCCAAGTTGGGTACCTCCATACCTAAAGTTCCAGTTGCCTATGCAAATGGCTTGCTCAAAGGTGGCCTCACTTGCACAATAAATGTTGGAAGTGGAGGCAGTGGCTTGCTCAATAGTTGGCCCCTTCTTGTTGGTCAACTTGGACATTTTCATGAGGGAAGCCATTTAAGCCGACAAAGCAGTTAGTTGATCCACTTCAAGTATTCATCTCCTTGGTTGAGCTCTTTCTCCTAACTATTGCTCCTCATTTAATGCCAATTGCTCAAGAATTTGGAAGACATACCGTCTTAAATATCAAGAATCCACTGGCTGAAGCATTAATCATAAGCCTTGAAGTGGGTAATAAGCCTTCATAGAAAAGTTAGATTTGTTGCTAATCTAAGAATCCATGTTGTGGGAACTTCCTAACCAAATCCTTGAACCTCTTCCAAGCCTTCAAAATGGATTCTAACTCATGTTGCTTGAATGTCACAATTGAAGCTTTTAAGTGGGCAAATTTTGAAGGAAGAAAGCACTTGCTCAAAAACTTCTTGGTCATTTCATTTCATGTAGCGATACTCCCCAGTTGAAGTGATTGATACCATCTTTTGGCCTTGTCCCGGAATGAGTAAGGAAACAACTGAAGCCTAATAGTATCAGTAAAGACTTCATTAGCTTTGAAAGTGTCACAAGCCTCTGAGAAGTCTGCTATATGTGTGTTAAAATCCTTTGAAGCTAAGCTTCCAAATTGATTTTGTTGGATGAAAAAAAATCAAGGTCAACTTTAACTCAAATTTGTTGGCTTGCACCAGTGGACTCACAATGCCTGAATAATTCTCCATTACCAAGGGTTGGATGTACTCCCTAATAGACATTTGGTAGGTTCCTTGGATGGACTCCATCTTGATGATCCATTCCACCATTGTATCAATTGTTGCCTCCATTTCCATTAAGATTATCTCCTCTACCTTCCATGGATGTATGAGTGGAGCTAGATTCACCCAAATATGATGTTGCTTGTAGCTTTCTAAGATATCTTTCTATCTTCGGTATCAATGGCAACAAAGTAGAGCATTAAGAATGGATTATACACCAATGGTACCTACCAAAAAATTCTAATGAACAACTAATGATTTACTCACTATGAAATTAACTAAGTTTGCAACTCTACTTAAATTACCACTAAACAAAAACAACAAACACAATGCAAATTGAGGTTTTCTAATAGATTTATAAAACACACTTCCTATGGTTTTCATTACTTGGCTTGGTTAGCTAGTGAATTAAGGCTAATGGTTTGGTTTTCTTACTTGTTGGTGAAGTTAACTAATTAGGCTCTTACTTTCCCAAGTGAAAGGACCACTTTCTAAAGTAGAAACTAGAATGGACTCACATCTGAATTACTAGCTCAAGAAAGTCATTTTCAAGCTTAATTTACCTTTATCTAATAACCTAGACTAGTCTCTCTATAAGTCCATAGTAATCACACTATTCTCCTAGTTCCAATCACTTTAAATCTTTTTCAAGAGTTTAAAAGCAATTTATGGTGCAAACAATTATGTCCATGAACTAGTTAGCACAGCAATAACTCAAGAGAAGAGTAAACAAGCATTTGAGAGAAAACCATAGTCAAATAGCCATTAATCCAACCAACATAACCAATTCAAGTAGCTACAACTATGGAAAGTATCAACGAAGACTGCTCTATAACTAAACTAAACATAATCATAAAAATATTTGAAAGAACATCTATGTCTAAATACAAGAAGAAGAAGGGAAAGAAAGAACCCAATAAACTCTAGATGTTTGATTCCTCAATGCTTCTACAAGCCTTCAAGTCCTCCATGCCTTCTTCAAGTAAGAATCCACAAGTGCTCCGCAAAAAGATGAAGAAATGCAAGATGTGATGGTCAAGAAAACCTAACTCTAGCTCTTGAAGATGAAGAATGTCTCTTGTGTTATGCTTGCTTCTAGATTTTTCTATTCTTGGAGGTGTCTTTGTCACCCACCTACCTATTTGCATAAAATTCCCTAGCCAATAACATGCTTAAATTCATATTAGAGATGGGGGACTACTTTTCTCCGGGGTGCAGGGGCACCTAGGTGGTAGAAAGGGCCAGAATTGGCACCTTAGCGCCCAAGCTTAAAGTGCCTAGCACCTAGGTGCTGCCTAGAGCCTTAACACCAAAAGGTGCAATTCCAAGCAGGGGCATTTGAATTGTGGTGCCTAGGCCTCATAATTATGATCTAGTTCTGACTTTTGCATGCCCATTTTTCGTTTTGTTCATCTCGGTGTTATCCCAATACTTCAGTTAGCTTCTCCAACCTCAGAAATGAAAGAACGAAGCAAGAATTGGCATAAAATAGTGGGTGGTAGAAACTAGTGGTCAAAGTTGATAAAAGTTAACATATTTAACCACAAAATTAACACCTATCAAATTCAAGTTCGGTTAATGTTCCACCAGTCTTCGATATGAACAATAAAACCATTATAGCTAACACTATTATAAGCATGTCATGTCATGTGATTTGCAGTTTTAGATGGCATGTGTAAGCACTTCAACCTATTTGTAATTGGAAGATATCATAACACTTTCTTTGGAATCAATTTCTTTCACCCGCCTGTTATTCTTTCTTTGTATCTAGAACCACCACAGACATGACAATGAGTTAAATTTTCATCTTCACGATAGAATATCATACAACTATTCTCACATACATGAATTTTGATATATGGCAACCCTAATCCTCTTGTAATTTGCTTCACGTTTTATAGCATTTCTAGGAGTATATTACTCTTAGGCAACATTTCTTTCAATGGTTCTAGTATTCTATCAAAATAATGATTAAACATATTAAACTCATTTTTACAACTTAACAATAGGGTCATCACTGATAATCACTTATGTTTCATGTACCCATCCTACAATGTGCATTTGCGTCGCTCAATAAATTATAATATTGTTGTGTCGTAGGATTAGGCAGCCCTCGTCTCAATTCAGACACATAAAATACATTATTACTGTTGGTCTTATCACATTCTTCTATATCATTGTCCCTAGTCTCTTTATCTATAGGCATTCATTTAGTGTTTCCAAAGCATACATTTGATGTCAGTAGGCCTGATGATTCCCTAACCACTTGCTCATATACATTTCCATCACTTGATTCCCCACGATTTGCACTAGATGAGGATGAAGGAAACAACTATGATACATACTCGAACTATGAAAATTATGAACGTTTCATTCTTTGTGACAGTCCCATATATAATAATTTCGTGTAAATCTGTATCGATACAAATGCTCTCTAACTCTATATTCTTTTCTATAATATCTGTTATTACATTTCTTGCAAGGTCATTTGATCATATTTAAATCTGTCCTACTATAGGTAAATTGTAAACTCATTGACACCAATCATGACTATAAGATTCATATACCAACCTGTATCTATCCTCTGATATATCCATACTTGTCCACTAGCAACCATTTCATTTCTTAGTAAAATAGATAACACAAAACCAACCTCACCTAGTTACACCATAGATATATACATATACTCCATATAATATTAAAATAACATTATTAATTAATTACTTATAAATGCCATATATGCATGCTCACTTTCCATAAAAACACCACCTCTTCCATAAGGATAAAGGCCCTACTTTGTCCAAAGTTGCATAAGTAGTACTACATCTCACTGTTTCATTTATGTTGTATATTGTGCAAATTTTGGCAGCATTTCTCATCAGTTCCCATTCATAATGGTTCTCGACATCAATGTCATGTCTAGAAACATTCAACGGGAACAATTTGGGTAACTTCACTGAAATTTACATACTACTGCTAGGGATAGTACATATGAACTACAAAACTATTTATGCAACTTTGAACTATCCAACTTGGACAATTCATGATTATGTTAATCACAAACATAACTCAATCCAATACAACTTTTTCACATGCAATTTGAATTGGATTAATATTACGTTTGTTATTTATTAATACAATCACAGATGGAGAATCTAAGGTTCAATGAATAAATGCTTATAGGACAACTATACGTGTCTTACAAATCTAGGATTCAAATAACAACAATATATATTAAAAAAATTTAATATATAAATCACAGGGAATGTGCGAAAGCAGCAGAAGCAGTAGTTAAAGTAGAAGAGCAAAGAGAGTAGCAACTGGGAAAGTGAGGGATGGGGCATATATAGCCATAATATTGTAACAAAATTATAGCATTATAGCAACAAAAATGAAACTAAAGGAAAATCGTAGAAGGCTTCTTCATACAACTTTCAGACAAAAGTTTTTGCTATAAAATTATTCACAACAAAATCATAGGAAGATTTTCCTATGACATTCTGACGATTTTTTTTCCTTCGGTTTGTTTCTTATCAAAATCATTGCATACTTTCCCGTGCTTATTTCCTAACAACTCATTTTGACACATTTTCGATGATTCTTAACATCGCATCAAAGTTAGTAGCAAAATTGCAGGATAAATACCCGTTGACTAATGAATATTTCAAACAGTTTTCCTATGATTCTTTTTTCCTATGATTAAAATCATAGCACTTTTGAATAGGAAATATCCTATCTCTTTGTAGTAGTATACTATACGGTATACTTATGCCTAGCAGTAACGGTATTTAATACATTTTAACTAGTGGATGGACTTGGATGAATTGTGAAACCAAACGATTTAGAGGCTAAGAGGACATCTATGTCTAGAGCAGTTCCTGGAAGAAGCCAACAAAGAGAGGTGCAAAATGGCCTTCCAGAGCGCCATCAAAACCCAATGAAAAACCCAGAAAAATTTAAGCAAATAAGGACAGAGGATGAATAGCCTTTTTCACGACCTCCCCTAAAAACAAAAAATGTAGACTATAGCCGGAGCTGAACTGCAGGGGCGTATTATTATAGGGATGAGGGGTGGCAGCGGCCCCCCTAGAATTTTGGAAAAATATATGGGGTAGGTAATAATGTGATATAATTGTAGGAAAAATAAACTTAGGTACCTATGTGTAAGTTCTAAAATTAAAAGGAGGACTTTTATATGTTTTAATCTTTTTTTAGTATTTTTAACCAATCTGGCGCATTTCTTTGCCCTTTTCAATTTCACAGAGCTTCGTCCCCTTCTGCCCCCGGTTTTGCTATTTGTTGCAAAGCTTCTTTGTCACTATGGACACGGCGTGGTTGGGTGATCGCCGATTCACTCTTTTCCTTCACCCTTCAATAGTAGCCCCCCTCACCCCCTAAAACCCAATTCACTCTCTGCTCATCTCTGGTCTCTTACACTCTTCCGCTGATCTGATTTTCCAAGTAAGTGAAGCAACTTGTCTTGTCTCTATTGTTATTGTTGATTTCATTTAATTGACTTGGTTTCCTGAAGAGAAGACTTGATTGTTGTTGGGTTAGAGCTTCTGAGTATCTATTATGTATGAAAAATGAAAAAGTGTTAATTGTTGTTGGGTTAGAGCTTTTGAGTATATTAGTTGGTATGAAAAAGGATAACGTGTTGAATTGTTCTAAGTGACTTGAAATTTTTTTTAAGAGGAAAAAATTGCTACTACTTGTTGATAAAAAAAAAACCATTCCGTTTAATTGGTATTCAAAAATATTTACAAATTACAAATCATTCCGTTTGATATTGACTCTTTTTGTGTCAACTATTACTACAGAATATGTTTTTTCAAATATGAAAATTGTGAATACCAAGATTGAAACCAAGATTGAAAGACAAGATGGACAGTGATTATCTTGCTGATAATCTTCTTTTGTATATTGAAAAAGATATTGCAGAGACTTTCAATTTAGATTCAATACTTTATGATTTTAGAGATTTGAAGGAGCATTGTGTTGGACTTTGAGTTATAAACTCTTGAACTGAACTTAATTATTGTAGATTTTTAAATTTCATGAGTTTATATGTATTGCTATTTGATGTTTTCTGTTATTGGTTATAAATTTATACATATTAACAATTCATTCATATCTTCACCCTTGTCTTTGGCTCCTTTAGTTGAGAATCCTGGCTGTGCCCCTACTGAACTAAATTAAAAAAAAACTTCAAAATCAGCTCGTGACCTCATTAGGGTCAATAGCAGTAATAGCAAATTGTAGCTTTTAAAACTTTATAGAGTAACGTGTGAGATTTACAGTAAATTTAAAGGGACAGGTATAATTGATCCTGTATAAAAATGGTGCTTTCTCAACCAATTGGTAACCTTAGGCTTCAGAGGGATTCACATGTGGTTATGACCTAACTTTATGAAGTACATGAAGGGCGGCGTGAATTTTCGGACCAAACGGCCAAGTAATTAATTGGAAATAACAAAAAAATCGTCATATGTTTCTTATAGTAATTTTTTGGTGATATCAACGAGCGTTTCATGTTAATGTCATCGTAGGAATTTTTCAAAACGCTAGATTTAGATATTTTATATTATGTAATTATATTTCCCCGTTAATGTTAGAACATATTGAAATTTAATAAGCTCGAATACCTTCGGCTCGGTTTCACATTTGTTAGTTAGATGACAGCAACACTAAAAAGAAATGGCTCTTCCACACCTGTAACCCGAATTCGGGCCTCCAATTTGTCCTTCAACTTGAGGCTTGGGCTCCATAATACCTCTAAAATGTATCCAAGCTCAAGCTTAAACTACCCGTCATAGACGGAAATGGTCCAAAAGCAGCCGTACTCCTAATTAAGAAGTGGCCGGCGGCCCCAATCTCCACCAAGAAGTAGTGAATGATAAATCAAAATCAAACGAGACCATAGTTTTGTACATTGAATTCGAAGCAGAAAGATTTAATGGGATGTAATCCGTGCAGTTGAGAATGAACGCATGGGGCGGTTAGGAAGATTGCTGAATTTCTGACAAGCGTTATAAGCAGACGGCATCACAATTATGTTGGGGACGGCGGACCGACCGCAATAGTCAGTGAGGCCCATTCTGTCCCATCCCATGCCACTAAAGTCTAGCACCAAAAATGCATCCCACCATTTTCTCACTTTCCCACATGCATCTGTTTTCATCAAAATAAATACTTCTTCCGTGTTAAAAAAAGATAAAACATGGTAAGGCTTTCTCAAAGATTAAAATATTTTTTTTTTGAAAATTTTTTAAGATTTAATTTACTTTATTATTGTAATTTAAACTCTTATAATACAAAACCTAATTAGAAATCTTTTCATTTTTAATCTTCATTTAAACTCACACTACACAAAAATATTAAAAGAAAATTTTTTAAGCATTATTTAAACTCTTATTACACAAAATTCTAAAAAAATATTTTTTTAATTTTAGTTTCATGGGTAAAATTAAAAAAACATCATAAATTACATATGCCTTAATCATTGTATCTAGCTAAACATTTCATCCTTGCGGGAATGGAGAGAGTATATGATGAATTACGTCTTATCTTCTATAATTCATGACCTAGAATGAAGCCCTATGTTGTTATGGGTCAATTGATGAAAATTCAAATTTTTTATACTGATTATAATTGTCGAGGAAAAACTATTTTTAAAAAAGTTATGGATTCAAAACCAGATCATAATGAATAGATTCAAAAGTTTTAAAAAGATTAAAATGTTTTAAAGTTATTAGTGACCAATTTCTTAAATAGAAAATATATGACATAAAACCAAGATAGTCTATTTAAGATTTCAGCACAAATTGGGGTCTTCACTATAATTCACAAAAGTTTGGCTGTCTAAAATACAAAAACTAAAATTTTATAACATCTTCTATGTTTGTTATAATAAAGTGGCCAAAAAATTTGAATATCCAATAATACCAACAGACAAAACAGAATTAAAGAAAAAACTAAAAAATACTTCAGGATTTGAGTAAGAGACCCAAGGTATTTAATACTATTATCGCTAGATATATTACACTCTACAAAAATTACAGGTATACTGCATGGTATATCATGCTGTATACTACTACTGTTTTCACACAAAAATATTGAAATATTAGTATAAGATGAAAAATATCAAATATAATTTTTTGCACATTTTTATAAGTATTCTAGTTATTTTTAAAATAATTTTCCTGATATATATTTGTAGGAAAACAAAAAAAATGAAGTATGTAAAATAAAATAAATATTAATTCAGTAAAAAAAACTAATTCAAAGATGAAGCAATATTCAGAGATGTTAGAGATGAACTACCTTCACATGTAGTTTTTTTTTTATCACATATTTTTTTATATAGATTAAAATGGTGAGAATTAAAATGGAAGAAGAGAATTGCGTATTAATTATATTTTATCATTTTATAGAAGTCTATTAATATATTTTGGTATTTTATAATGTATATGTATTTGGTACATTCATATAAAATAAATAAAAAGACACATGACATGTGCTATATTTGTGAAACACCACACTGTATACTATGATATACTATGATAAATTATTTAAAATATTTAAAAAATTAATAATAAATGGTATACTTACAATAAATATGATATACTCTACGGTATTCTGATGTACAATAAAAATTGGCATGACACTTATACCGCAGCATTCAACACTACGTTGGCACCCATATTGAAAAGGGCAACAAGAATCTCTGACGGTTTCTTACATCTCGTGAACCAACTCTCTCAATTTTCCATAGGGAAAGTTACAAAAATCACCCTGTGGTTTGGTCAAACCTACAGTTTGCCCCCTTTATTTTGAGTAACCTACACTTTGCCCCTCAAATTTTTTATAATGCCTGATAACAGCTTCTGAAACTGTATTTAAACTCTACGATAATTATCTTTCAGTAATTTCAATCTGTCCAATATTTTTTTTATAGCTAATAGACATTTTAAACTATCAATTTTTCCTTTCTGTAAATATACTTTTCCACCTGTAATTATATATAAATATTTTTTAAAGGTCGGTTTGCTGTGAAAAAAATATTAAAAATATTGAAATTACTAGAGCATTATTACCATATAGTTTAAATACAGTTTTAGAAGTTGTTATCGGGCAGCATAAAAAATATAGTGGGCAAAGTGTAGGTTTATCAAAATAAAGAGGAAAAACTGTAGGTTTGATCAAACTACAGGGGAGTTTTTGTAAATTTCCCTTTTCCATATCCGAGGCTGAGACATGTAATTAGTACGAATTAAATCTGTCCTGCATGGATTGTCACCATCTTTTGACTTTTGTACGCAGCTTCTTCCCCCTCCCCAAATTCTTTGTCTCATTTATTTTTTAGTATTTAATTTATAATTTTATAATTTTAATATTTTTATATATAAATAAAATATTTTTACATATAAATAATAATTTAAGATGTATAGTTTTTAAATATACATATTTTTAATTTTTTAATAAAAAATTAATATAAATCAATTTAAATTAAACAAATACAAAAAATCAAATCAAACAAAGAAAGTGAAATGGAGGGAGTGTGATTTAAATTTTGTCTTGTTAATACACAGTTTGATTCATCATATTTCATGATCCCACATTTTATCCTCTCAAACAATACTTAGGAGTACTGTTAACATGAGGGGGAAAAATATTTTACTCACAGATTAAGGGTAAATTAACAATTTAAACTGTTTAGTAACAACAACAATATTATCAAACAACTCTTAAATTATTAGAAGATATATATTGCGTATTTTAAGTTACATGTAAAAGTAGGAGGGTAAAATTGCAAAGAAAAGTAAACTTTTTCTGAAAAAATTACAGAAACCCTTTATGTGGTTTTAATTTGCCTAACCATCTATTTTGAAAAATATACACTTTATCTCTGCTTCTTTTATATTGTCCTACAATAACTTTTTTGTTAGTATTTGTGCTCAAAAGCTAATTATAAGATAATTGTATTTTGTACATTGAGCCATGATATTTTATTAATGAATTAATCGAATAATTATGTTTGTTATTTTGTTTTTATGTAACATAATAAGCATAATTATAACCTTAAAATAATGATAATCTTAAATGTCCCTGGTCTAGTATTATCGTTGAGCGGGTTACGATAATATATAACGACTAGCATATGTGGAGACTAATATGAGATATATAGTTTACATATGGGTACAAGTTGAAGAACTTGTGTACTAGACCGACTCATCATAAGAATGCTACATGGATCATTATATGAGTGTCATAAGTGATTCTCATAGTGATCATGGTATATGTAGTCCTTTGATCTAACATCATCAAGATTTTCTACATGTGAGTCATATACTTTGATACTTTCCTTTGTTGTTCGTAACTGAGTGAACTTGAAAGAGGTTATTGGGTATGTCACATAACATGCGGAGGGTTTTGTGTGATCAAGATGGGATTTGTCCCTCCTATGTAACGGGAGTGATATCTTCGGGCCACTTAATAGAGTAAGACTAAGAAAATGCATGACTACACTCAGATGAGTTGATATACGATATCAATGTCATCAGTTTAAGTTAGTCTACTCAGTAACTTGATATCTTGGACAAAGGGACAGTGGCATATATGGATAATGATCATAAAGGTTTAGTCGAATCATCAACAATCTTGTCACTTAGGTAGCAATGATGTGTTGTTAGACACCGTTCATTGCTTATGATCATAAATATGATTTATGATCATTGCCAACATGGTAAGAGCCTATTGAGTCGCACACATAAAGACCATTTGGATTATTAGAGTACATGGGCTAATTATTTGGGCTATGGTTTTATGATAATTTCGCATTAATAATTGGCTCAAAAGTTGAGCCATTATTAAGCCCAAAATTAAAGCCTAATTGGATTAGTGCTTTGAAACCCATTAGGCCTGGAAGTTGAGTCTCACTATAAATACAACATATAGTGAGAAAATTGTAGCCTTGCCCTAGCCTTCCAAAAGGATACAACCGCACTCTTCTCTTACTATTCCTTAGAGGGCGCAAGCTAGCACTGTAAGCGTAAGAGAAACGCATCTGCTAGGACGTAGTGAAAGCGTGGTGATTTCGAGAAGCTCATGTGGATACCATAGAGAGCTTGTATACGTCAACTGTTCAGGTTTTGTGATTTGACTCTACAGTTGGGTAAGAGACCTCAACCGAAATTAGGTATGAAAATTTTTGAACACCTGGTTTACGTCGTTTCACTTGGATCGTAAACGGTTTTAGTTATATTCCGTTGCACTTGTTTGGCTTCTGAAACCTTACATTTTTAAGCTCTAATTTAAATTGTCTTGTAACTGTGTTTAAGTAATTTTAAATTTTTTGGTATTTTTATGCAATTAACTGATATTTAAAAATACTAACTTGTATTTACAAAAATAAAAATGTTTTTATAGAGAAGAAAAAATAATAATTTTAAATTGTATGTGAACTATAAAAAATATTGGGGACATTTAAATTGCTAAAAGATGACTTTTGTATAGTTTAAATTAAGGTTTTAGAAGTTGTTGCAGGCAGTATAAAAGAGGCAAAGGACAAAGTGTAAGTTTTCAAAAGAAAAGGGGCAAATTGTATATTAGGCCAAACTACAAGGGGGTGTTATTGTAATTATTTCAATTCCCCAAGACGGTGTAAAATTGTCAAAAAGGTTTTATGACAACTGTCAGCTAACAAACTACTTCATCCGTCCCAAAATTTTTGCTCTATTTATTTTCAACAATTAATTTAGGATTTTTTATTTTCAACATTTTAATATATAAATGAAAAATCTTTATATACAAATGATAAATCAAGACATGTAGTTTCTAAATATATATTTTTTAATTTTTTTTCTAAAAAACAATAATATGAAAAAAAATCAAGTCAAAATACAATAAAAGGTAAAATAGAGCAAAAATTTTGGAACGGAGGGAGTAAAATATTAAATATCTGAGTTGGGCTGATGACAATGTATGATACATTAATGATTTGGGTAAATAGCACTAAGGGTCCCAAACCTTTAGTTTTTGTTGCAAATTCATCCCTAAGTTGTCAGACATTACATATCCACCCAAACCTCTACCTAGTGTTCTAAATGAGCCCCTTGACCAATAATCAGCATTAGTCTTGACAGAGATCAATGTCCAAGTGCCCAAAATATCCCTCAAAACATAGAACCACAGTCGAAACCCAAAACAACTAAGAGCACCACACCACCCATTACAGAAAAAATAACAAAATGGAGCAAAAGAATCTAGGGTTAGTATAAACACTCATATTGGTGTGCCTAATCAAAGGAAATGCCCTTAGTGGCATCGACGCACACTGCAACACGATCTGATCATTGAAAGAAGCCTCATTTTTTTTGTCACTGCAGAGAATGGCCAAAGAAGATGATGGTGCAGGGTTAAAAGCACCGAAAATGAAATGTGAGTTTGTTATATTTTGAAATTTTGCTAATTTCTATGACAATTTGTCTAAAAACTAAATAGATTGGTGAAATATGGTTTGGAGATGTGTGGGTTTGATGACCCAAGTTATATTTAGTACAAGATATCATAAAACTCGCTGCTTCCATATGGGATTGTTTTAAATGAGTGTGTGAATCAATGGCAATTCGATTGTATGCAGTTATGTAGTTGAATGTGTTTTCGTTGTCAGATGAGGTTTGTTTTGCAATAGAGGGACAATTGTTGAGCAGCATCTTTACAATTGTATAATTTACTTATATTTGAAGTTATCTGGTAAGTGGAGGAACAAGGTTCTTTAAAATGGAGATTAAACATGCTGGCTTCTTTTCGAATTATCCCATGAAGGATTATGTTGGTGGAACTTCAGACATTTATGAATACTGTGATCCTGAAAATATGACTATACCTGTTATTGAACAACTAGTGAGTGACTTAAGGTACAAGGGAATGATGGAGTTTTATTGGAAGAATAAGAATGGACCAGCTGATAGATGTTTTGGTCAATTACAAAATGCAGCAAATGTCACAAAAATGCTACTGAATATTCCTAGCAACGGAAGGGTATGCATTTATGTGGTTGACAAAAGTGTAATGAATGCTATTCGAGATGATAAAAATTTTTTAAAGAGCATGCTTGAGTTTGACAGATTTTAGGTTGGTAATGCTTATGAAAAGCCGGATGAGAAATGTGTGGTTGTGTTAGATGAACTTGTTGTAAGCAAACAGAAAAGTGTCAAGTCTGGAACATGCCGTAAGCAGGGTAATAGGAGCTCAAAAAGGAAAATACTTGCTTCGTAAAAAACCAGACACCATATTGTGTGTGAATGGGACAATGATGATGTTTTAGATTTAGAAAATATGGTAGCCTTGTCTGATGAAAGTTGTCATACAAAGTTTAATGACAATGAAATAGCAAATGAAGATGAAAACTTAACCGTGCAGGTTAATGTTGATATGAATCTACACAATAAAATCAAGAAAGTCAGGTTGCGTGGTGGAAGTACAGAGATACAGGCAGCTAAAACTGAGATGACTAGTTATACATCCAAGTCCATTGATGTTGAATATGTGTATAGTCAGTCAGATGAGTTGCATAGTATAGACGAAGGTGCTGAGTCTGACAATGGTAAAAGGTCAAAATTTTTCATTTTCAATGGTAACGTTGATATGAAGAAGCCACTATTCATTATTGGATTATAGTTCAAGAGTTTACATAAACTTAAAAAGGCTATCCAATAGTACTCCATAAAAACAAAGTATCCAGTTTGGTTTAAAAAGAATGACAAGAGCAAGCTCGAGGTAAAGTGCGTTGATGATTGCCCTTGGGAATTATACACAACACCTTTGAACAAGAATAGAAAGTTTAGATTAGGACAATGCATGATGTCCATACTTGTAGCAAAGTTGTTTACAACAAGAATGCTCCTTATGATTGGGTGGCATTTGAATACTAGGAACACATTAAGTTCGAACAGAACATGTCCACTTCAGCTTTGGTTGCTCATGTAAGGAGGGATTACAACCAGGTTATATTTAAGTACAAGGCTTGGAGAGCAATAAAGTTGGCTTTGACGATTACACAAGGTGATGAAAGGGACCAATATTTGAAACTGATAGCCGAGGTGCCCATCACTGGCCGAGCTCCCAAACTTGACGGAGTACCGACTTCGGCAGAGGGAAACTGCCAGCCGAGGTCAGAAGGATAAATGATCCCCCTGGCCTAATGTAAGGAATTCGCTTCCTTAGGGAATAGTAGGACCAACCTCGGTAGAGCGATTGGACCCTCTTCGGAAACAGAAGTAACCCTCAGAGGAACCATCCTCGGGGAATATATTTCCCAAGACGTTAGAGTAACCTCGGAAGGTACGAACAAAGCATTTAAGGAGCCTCTGACACCTTTCCATAAAGTCGTCCCCCAAGTACATTCTGACACGTTATCACTGGGGCACGCCATCAGAGGGACACCTCGATACGACACCCTCGGAATGCCTAGGCTGTCAGCTCAGCGACTTTTGCTGAGATAAGCGTCCCTTCGTTCCCGGAAAAGCAGGGATCACATCCCACCGGACACGTGTCGTAATCTGGGACGACCACAAGAGGGGAATGGCTTCTGCACGCCTCCTTTATAAAACACCCAGAAAGCATCCTAGCGGGGTAAGAAGAGGGTAAGAGGAAAAGTTCTCTTTGAATACACAAAAGAGCACATAATCCAGTTATCTGAAAATACTGACTTGGGCGTCGGAGGCTCCTCCCCGGGAATACACACCGGGGACCTCCTAACCTGTGTTTTCTGAAGTATTTCAGGTATCCTCCACTGGGGAATCTCCTCTCAAAGTGCTCTCCTCCATCAGAAGTCCTTCCTACTCTTACAATGACACACGATGAAGCCGCCGCAGGCCATCATTTGGCGCCGTCTGTGGGAAACCTATCCCATGTCGCCGTCGTGGAGACTCGGCGCTCGAAGGACAAAGGGATTTCAAGATCCCCCCTCGCACCTGAGACTCAACAGGCGACCCCTCTGCCTGTGGCAGAAACTTCCATGATGGAGGACGACCGTCCTGTAACGGTAACGATGAGCTTCCTACGGGATTTCCAGCGTTCTATCGTTGCCGAAATCACTCAGCAGCTTGATCAGAGGTTGCCCCAACCTCCACCCACTCAAAGAGCCTCACCCCCGACCATTCGTCGGGAAAGGAGCTCGCGATCTACTCACCGGAGTTCAGGGAGTGGAGACTCCCTTGACGCATATTCAACAGATGGTGAACCCGTTGAGACGCGCCCCGCCAGAGGGGGAGCCCCAAAAGAGACCAGGGCCTCCTGTCAACGGAGCGCATCCCCTTACCAGAGGTCCCCTTCTCCCCCTCGCCGGAGTCGTTCCCCAAGGCGAAGAAGAAATTCGCCACTACCAGCAAACACACGATGGCAGGAAGGAACCAGCACTGCCGCCCTTATGGAAAGGATCCTGGGAAGGCTGGAAAAGGTCGAGAAACAGATCTCCCGAAAACCAGTCTGGTCCCGGTTGTCCGACTCCTACACCGGAGAGGAGTCGCCTTTCGTACGCGAGGTAGTAGAGGCGCCTATGCCCAGTGATTTCAGGGTTCCTCGTCTGGAAATGTATGACGGGCGAAGTGACCCCCAGGCGCACCTGACAAAATATAAGCGAAGTATGGTGCTCCATGGCGCGGACGACGCCACGCTCTGTAAATGCTTTGAGGTGACGCTCTCAGGACCAGCAACAGCGTGGTATGGCTCTTTGCCCCAGGGAAGTTTGTTGAGCTTCCAAGAACTATCTACTGCTTTCACCCAACAGTTTATTGGTAGTAGGCCAACTGCCAAAATGCCAGTGCAAATGTTTGACATAGCTCAGAAAGGAGGGGAGACCATCCGCGATTATGTTGAAAGATTCAATCGAGAAGCACTGAGCGTACCAGACTTTCGACCGGAAATTCGCATCCTGGCAATGGTCAGAGGACTGCGGAGGGACTCCCAGCTGTTCTACGAGTTCTCCAAAGATCCCCCAGAAACTCTTGGGGAATTTTACAGAAGAGCCGAACAACACATGACGGCCGAAGAACTCAGAATGGGAGGACCTAAGGCCGAACACCCTCGCACCGAAGGGCCTGGCCACCAGCCGCGCCAGCAGAACGAGGGAGAGCGGTCCCGCAGGCAAAGAGGAAAGAGGCCCGCAGCATTCACTCCCTTGAACACCACAAGAGCTAGCATTCTAATGGCGCTAGAAAGGCAAGGGACCACAGTCCCAAGGCCAAAGGCCATGGCCCCGGAGAATAAAAGGAATATGAAAAAATTCTGTCAATTTCACCGGGAACATGGCCATGACACTGAAGCCTGTTACCAGTTGAAGAAGTACATCGAGTCCCTGATCAAACAGGGTCAACTTCGGCGATATCTGCGGATGCCCTCTCCAAAAGGGAGAAAGGAAGAGCAGAGGAGAGCAGACGATGAAGAGTATGACTCAGATAGACGGCGGGACCGAAGTCCCCGGAAAAGTCTGCCACCCTCGGCAGGGATCATCCAAACCATCACTACTGGGATGCCCTCGGCCGAGAGAAAAAGAAAGATGAGAGAAGTCTCCATCATGGAGTACGGGAGCTCCTCGCGAAGGCTCACCCGTAGGGATGGGTCTGTAATAAAATTCCCTCACGACGACCCCCTCCTTGTCATGGCAAGAATAGGGAACTGGGACGTCAAGAGAGTGCTCCTCGATGACGGCTCGAACACCGACGTCATTTTTTCTCATCTGCTGGGTAAATTAGACATCTCAAAAAGTGACCTTAGCCCAGTCAGTTCCCCCACCTTCGGCGTCGGACCATCTGAACTTCCAGTCCTTGGGTACATCGACCTGCCTGTGATGCTGAAAGGGGTCTCCCCCAAAAGCAAAGAAGAGTTAATCGCCTCCGGCAGGACAAGATTTATAGTCATTGATGTACCGTCAGCATATAACGCCATTCTGGGAAGGCAGACTCAGGGTAATTTTCACATTCGGCCAGATGTAAGGTACCTGACGGTCACCTTCGCCACCGAAGACGGAGATGCTGAAATCTTCATTGATCAAGCCGAGGTTAGAAAAGTCTTCACGAGGGCCAGGCAAAGCCCAACCAAGATCCAGGTACAGACTTCGGCAGAAGGAAAAAAGGTCTTGATGGATGAAAAGGCAACGGCAGAAGAAACGGAAAGCCTCAAAAAAATAGAAACAGAAGATGTAGAATTGATCCCCGGCCGAAACACCCGAATTGGGAAGAAACTGGCCGAAGGGGACAAAAAGAGGCTTGTATCCTTTTTGTGCATGAACAAGGATCTATTTGCTTATTCGCCGAAGGATATGCCCGGGGTTGACCCCAGCATAATCCACCACAATCTTAAAGTGCAACCACACGTCAGACCAGTTCGGCAGAAAAAACGAAATCTATCAGCTCACAAAAAGTCCTTCGTCAAGGCCGAAGTTAGTCGCCTCATCGAGGCCGGGGTAATAAGGGAAGTAAAATACCCCGAATGGCTCAGCAATGTGGTTATAGCCACAAAAGAGGGTAGTGAAAAGCTTCGAATGTGCATCGACTTCCGAAACTTAAACGATGCCTGTCCAAAAGACTCCTACCCATTACCGGCCATAGATCAGCTGGTAGACGCAACTGCCGAGTACGGACTGCTTAGCTTCCTCGACGCCTTTAGCGGGTATCATCAGATCCGAATGAACCCCGAGGATGAGGAAAAAACGGCATTCATCACAGAGATAGGTACTTACTGCTATGTCAGAATGCCCTTCGGGCTCAAAAACGCAGGAGCCACCTACCAAAGACTGATGAACAAGGTATTTGACGCACAGATCGGTAGGAACATGGAAGTGTACGTCGACGATATGATAGTCAAGAGCAAAGTGCCCAGTAATCATATCACCGACTTAACCGAAACCTTCCAACGACTTCGAGAGTTCGGCATTCGCCTTAATCCCGAAAAGTGTGTGTTCGGAGTAAACGCAGGAAAATTTCTCGGGTTTATGGTGTCAGAAAGGGGAATAGACGCTAACCCTGAGAAAGTGAAAGCCCTGCTGAATTTCCGGACACCTACGTCTATCAAAGACATACAGAGGCTTACCGGGAGGATCACCTCCCTAAGTAGATTCATCTCCAGGTATGGTGACCGATGTCGCCCGTTTTTCAAAGTACTCACCAAAGTCTCCAAGGAAGGTGGTACCTCCGGAATCCAGGAACATCCATGGAATACAGAATGCCAGAAAGCCTGGGGAGAGCTCAAAAGTTATCTAACTCGCCTCCCAACACTTCGACAACCTCGGGAGGGGGAACCCCTCATCCTTTACCTTGCAGTCACTGAAAAGACGGTAAGTTCTGTCTTAGTGAAAGAAGAGGCTGGGAAACAATGGCCGGTGTATTACGTAAGCAAGTCCCTGCATGGCGCCGAGACGAGGTATCCGTTGCTCCAAAAAGCTATCTACGCGTTAGTACTGGCGGGTAGGAGATTGCGACCCTACTTCCAAGGACACGCCATCACCGTACGAAGTAATTTGCCCCTGCGAGATGTGATGAAAAAAGTGGAGCATTCGGGAAGACTCTCAAAATGGTGCATCGAGCTCGGTGAATACGACATTACTTACGAGCCTAGAAAGGCAATAAAGGCTCAGGCACTTGCAGACTTCATTGCCGAGATTCCCGAGATTGAAAAGATCGAAGCACTCGCGGGAGGTGAAACAGAGACTGATCCAGAATGGAAGCTCTTCGTCGATGGAGCGTCAGGCGCAGAGCATCAAGGAGCTGGAATAGTCCTTCAGGGTCCCGAAGGCATGGAAGCTTCTAAAGCAGTCAAATTCGGTTTTAATGTTACCAATAACATTGCCGAATATGAAGCCCTCATAGCCGGACTGAAAATGGCCAGAAAAGTAGGTGTGAAGAACCTTGTGGCCCACAGTGATTCACAGTTAATAGTCCGACAGACGAAGGGAGAATACGCGGCAAAGGACCCAATTTTGGCTAAGTATCACGACCTCGTTCAGAAACTCATTGAGGATTTCGACTCGGTGCACATAAAGAACGTGCCCCGAAGGGATAATACCCAAGCGGATGCCTTGGCCAAGGCTAAGGAACCCACCGAAGTGCTAAAACACCCCAGCACGGAGTTAATGTGCATAAAAACCTCGGGGGAGGGATGGCAAACCTCCCTCAAAAGATATTTGGCAACTTCAGAGCTTCCCGAGGATCCTAAAGAAGCCGCAAAGGTCCGAAAGCGTGCAGGGAGGTACTTCCTCATTGGGGAAGAACTGTACAGACAAGGGTATGCAAGTCCTCTACAAAGATGTATAGGCGAGGATGACGCCAAAATAATACTTGAAGAAGTACATGAAGGAGTGTGTGGCTCCCATATAGGAACAGACGCCCTCGCAGGAGTAATACTCCGCCAAGGTTACTTTTGGCCTACCCTAAGGAAGGATGCAAGGCAATTCGTCCGAAGATGCGACAACTGCCAAAGGCACGCCAATATCCAAAAGCTACCCTCGGAAAGAATAAATGTAACAGACTATCCCTGCCCCTTCGTCGTCTGAGGCATTGACCTCATCGGACTTCTCCCAAACGCCCCCGGTGGAGTAAAATTTTGCATCGTCGCAGTGGACTATTTCACTAAGTGGATAGAGGCAGAACCGCTAGCATCAATCTCGGCGAAGGACGCTCAAAAATTCATATGGAAGAATATTATATGCCGATTTGGCATTCCGAGGGTAATAGTGGCCAATAACGGGACTCAATTCACGGACAAGGGGTTCCAGGAATTCATGGAGGACCTTGACGTTAAGATACAATTTGCCCCAGTAGCGCACCCTCAGAGCAATGGGCAAGTCGAGGTATCTAACAGAACAATAAAAGATGGCCTGAAAAAAAGGCTAAAAGAGGCAAAAGGGAAATGGCCAGGAGAGCTTCCAAGTGTGCTATGGAGCTACCGAACGACTCCCCGAAGAGCCACGGGAGAGACTCCCTTCTCGCTCGTATACGGGACTGAGGCCATTATTCCCATTGAAGTCATGCAGCCCTCGGTAAGAGTACAGGTGTTCGATGAAGGAGGAAATGATCTTGGACTGAGAGCAAAACTGGACCTCCTCGAAGAACACCGCAAAATGGCCGAGTTAAGGAGAAAGGCCTTCCAGCAACGGATAGCACGCACTGCCAATTTACATGTAAGAAAAAAGGAGATAAAAAAGGGAGACTTTGTTCTCCGGAAGGCTGAGTTCGAACAGCAAAGGCCATCGCAAGGGTTACTTCGGGCAAATTGGAGTGGACCCTATTTGGTCCTCCACAAAGTTCACCCAGGGGTCTTTGTTGACACCCAATTTTATCCGGCCATTAAAAAAATTTAAAAAAAAATTAAATAAAAAATTAATTAAAAAAATAAAAATTATTATTATTATTATTATTATTATTATTACTAAAATTTTTTAATTAGTTTAAAATACATTTTTTTTTTTTGTTTTTTTGTTTTGTTTTGTGAAGATTGGATTTAAAATGATATATATATGTGTATGTTTGAAAGAAAAAAGAAAACTCCATAAAAATGACAAAATTAAAAAGTTTGAGGTAAAAATGACAAAATGGAGAATTTTTGGGAAAAATTGACAAATTCTGAAAGTTCCAGGAGCATTGGGTAATTTTTAGCATCAATTTTGGGCCAGACGGACGTTTCTGGCCCAAATTGACAGAAAACGACACAAGTGTCAAAATCAGAAGCTTCTGAAACTTATCCAGAGTCTGAGAGACGTAAAGGACTAAAACTGTCATTTTACCAAATTAAGAGATAAGTTTTAATTTAATTAATTTTTAATTGTGAACAGTCCATCACCCCTTAACCTATAAATAGGGGTCCAAAATCTGTAAAGAAGGCATGATAAAAAAAGAAATCAAGCTTAGAGCTCCGTTTTAAAAAAAGAAAAAACTACAGTATTAGCCCCTAGCCTCTCCTCCCCCTTTCCAGAAGACCTAAAATTTTCTGTTTTCACCTTTTAACCCCTGTTCCCAGTTTCGTTTATTCGCCGTTTTGCTCTGTCGCGCCTTCTGCCTCAATCTCCCCGCCGTTTGTCGCTCCCCACGCCGTCCCGCCACCGTCTGTCCCTCCCACGCCGTCCCGCCGCCGTCCATCGCTCCACACGCCGTCCCGCCGCCGTCCGTTTTCCTTCCCCGACGCGTTATCCTTCCCCCTTCTCCTTCCCGGTCCTACCCTTGCTGCCACCACCGTCACGCCGTCCTCGCGCCGCCGTCACCACCCCTGTACGCCACCCAGCCGTCGTTCTTGATGGCCTGGGGCCTCATCGTTTATAGTCATGGTGACTGGTGGAGAGACTTCTGGGAGGAAGAACGCCTGGTGGACTGGACTGATGGCCTGGGGCCTCATCGTTTATAGTCATGGTGACTGGTGGAGAGACTTCTGGGAGGAAGAACGCCCGGTGGACTGGACCGCCCTAAGGAGAGTGCCTGAAAGCTCAGAAACAACAGGTTAAGAGGCCCCTGGAGTGTTTTTCCAGGGGGGGAGCCTCCGACGCCCAAGTCAGTGGTGGCCGAGAGAAAGGCAGAGAAAATAGCACAAAGGGCTGAGGATTTTTGCCTGGTAATGGGAGCCGTATTTCGCCAGTTAAAAACCCCCCTGTCTGGTACTAACTCCTGGTATTTATAGGAGTGCCTAGCCCGTTCAGATCGCGACACGTGTTCGGTCGGATTTTCCTGACTTTCTGGGCATAGGAGACAGATAGTAAGTTACCTTGAGCCATGTGTTGAGGCGGGCCATGACGTGATTTTGATGGCGTCAGCGTGGCAGAGCGCCTTTTGAGGCGGATTGTGGCGTCTGTGATTGGATGTGTCAGAGGCTTCCTTAAATGCTTCCATAAATCTCCTGCCGTACTCCCGAGGTCCCTGGGTGAGGTCGTCCTTTTGTACGGACAAAGCCTCTTCGGGAAACAAGCCCTCAGTTCGGGGGTTCCCAGCTTCAGGGAGTTCCGTCTTCGGGGATATCGTGTTCGGCTCGCTATGTTAGGTGCCTCTTTTCCGAAGGCGATCTGTTCACAACCCTGGGGGGGGCGAGTAATGTCCTGGCGTGCCGGGCTCGAAGCTCTTCGGCTATCTCCCGAGGTGCCTGATCACACCTTTTCTCGGGTAGCGCCAGCTTCTTCTGGCCATTCTTGTGGCAGGGAGTTCGGCCAGATAGAGGCGATAGCGTTTGGCTATCACATGCCCCCCTTTGGAAAGCCGAAGTGAAGACTTCGGTTTTGCATCTCTTTCCGAGGTCGTCTATGGGAGTCTCTTTTGGAAGCATAACCTGTTCCGAGGATGTGCCTTTTGCCCGAAGATCACGGGCTCTTCGGCCTTGGCCTTTTCTTTGGTGTCCTCGAGGCAGAGCCTGCTTTTTGTTTCTGCAGGTCTGTTTCGGCCAAGCGTGTCAGTCTGAGCGGCGCGTCCCAGTTTTCCAGGGATGTCAGAAGACGTGCCCCAGCTTTCAAGGGATGTTTGGAGGACGTGTCCCTTATTTTCGCGCAGGAGTTGACGTGTGGCGCTTTGCCATTGGAGGAGAGTCGCGTCGGTTACAGAGGGCACGCTTTTTCAAGTGCAGAGAGCAGTTACAGCGTCGGTTCGCCTCCAAAGGGTATTTATGACGACGTTTCGGTTACCCACCTCTGGCTTATAAATAGCTCATTTCATCATAAGTTCCTTTTGCTCACTCTTTTGCTCTTTTCTCTGCTTTGCCTCTGTTCTTGCATTTTTCTTGCTTTCTGTGGCGGAGCTTCCGTAATCAAAGTCTTTTTTCCAGCCAACTTTCACGATGGCGTCCTCAGATTTTGGCAAATCTTTTGGTGGGTTTTTATTTTCCAGCGCGTTTTGATCCCTGTGTTCTTCTGAGTTTTTCTCTGGAAACTGTTTTCTTCCGTTTTCAAACTCATTTTTATGTCGAAAATGCCCATTCCTGAGAGCTGGTAGCCTCTTTTAGCCCATCCTTGTTGCACCACCCCTGAGAAGTTAGAGAGGTGGAAGAAAAAATTCTTTCTTCCCTCTTACGCCGTTATCAGGCTGCCTCGTTCTAGCCACTATGCATTTTCAAACCATAGTAAGGAGGTTACCGTTTTCCGAGCCCAACTGAAGGCCGGTCTTCGATATCCCCCTCGAAGATGGTGTGCGAGTTCTGCCAATTTCATGGCATTGCGGTGAACCAGCTTCCCCCGAACTCGTTCTGCTATTTCAACGCCTTTCTCTGCATGTGTGGCGTCTTCGGGATAGAACCCCATTTCAGGATTTTTATGTAGTACTACAAGCTCTCTGTGGTCCCGAAGGGTGGCTTCTATTTCATGCTACCTCGGGGATCCGGGAGCAAGAAATTCATGTTCACCTTCGCTACCAAGGATAGCTGGCGGGGGTGGCAACAGAAGTTCTTCTTCATGAAGAAGGCTGAGTCCTGGTCGTATGTTCCGACCGAATGGGCTCAGGGAACACTGGATGCGGACGTTGGTGATCCGAGGATGCTGCTGACCCCAGAGTTGGCTCCCGTGTTCGCGGATTTCGACGCCCGCATCCGGGCAGTTTCTGACTGGGATCCCGAGGTCTCTCCGCGTGCCCTTTACCCTTTTCCAATCAACTGGAAGTTGATGACCGAAGAGGTCCTTCGGGAACTGAAGGTGGTAAAGGAGCACAAGACTGACCTCGGGATGCCAGCTCCTGCCATCGCCGGGAAAGATTCCTGGTTGGTCAGGCTTCTAAAGGAGGAGATTTCTTTCGAAATGCTTGCCGAAAGTGAGTTATCTTCTACTCCTTTGCTGTTTTTTCCTCGGACTTACGCTGATGTTTCTTTCCTGTTTCAGAGATGGGCGACGATACTGCCGCCTACTACAAGTCCCTCTTCTCCGGCCAAGTGGAGAAGGACGATCAGATGAAGAAGGCGGCTTCCCGAAGGCGGAAGTCTACTGGCGCGGGTCCTTCGAGGAAACGGGTAAAGAGAGCCGCTCAGGTTCCCCTAGATGAAATTTCTGAGGAGACTGCCGAGGAGCCTGGGACAGCCGACATTCCGGCTCCTGAGGCTGCTGCTTCCGAGGTCCCTTCAACTGACGTCCCTCCTCAAAGTCCTACTCCGTCGCCGGCCCTCCTTGATGTAGTGGTAGAAGTACCTTCTGCCGAGGAGCGGCGCAAGCAGAAGGGCAAGGGCGTTTCGACCGAGGAGGCCGAGGACTCCGAGGACGTTGTTGCCGAGGTCCTGCCAGGTTTGTTTCCAGTCAAAGTGTACTTCCTTTGTTTTTTCTGGAATTGCCTTTATCTCTGACCTGCTTCTCTTTTTCGCCCTGCAGGGGAGTTACTTACCCCGAACTGGGCGGCCGAGCACGCGAAGGCGAGGGCCCGCCGTGACGCCAAAGTCCCGCAAGGGAAGATACCGAAGGAGCCTTTCTGGACATTCACGGAGGACATGAACTTGTACTCCGAGGACTGTCCTGAAATGGCCAAGCAGATTGCGAAGGGGGTGCTCACCGAGGCCTCCTTCAAGGCTATAGCGGCGGCCCATCCGGGGGATAACACCCTCGCCGCGAAGATCACCGAGCATGCTGCTCAGGTATATCCTTCACAGCTCTTCCCCTTCAAGTGTTTGGCTCTTACTGACCTTGCGTTTGATCTTCTTTACAGCTGCTGGGGTACGCCGGCTTTCTCCGAGTTCGGGTAGCCAGGCAGACGGCATTCCGAGCTTCGGCCTTAGAGGCCCTAGAAAAGGCGAAAGCGACGTGCTCGAAATTGACCGCCAAGAACCAGCAGCTGGCAGATGCTGCGAAGGAGGAAGCTGCCACCCTTCGGGAGGAGTTCCGAAAAGAGAAGGAAGTCTTGATGGCGGACTCCTCCCGGAAGATTGCCGACCTCCGTAATGACGTGGCGGGGCTGCGTGCTGCAAACCAAGACCTTCTCCAAGACAAGGCAAAGAAAGAGAATATCATAGTCACGCTCTTGTCTGAGAAGAAAGCCCTTCAAGCCGAGGTCCAGTCTTTGAAGGAAGTGCCGAGGGGGGAGGAGCGGATAAAGGTGCTGGAAGAGGAGGTCGGGCATCTGAAGGACGAGCTTGACGACCTTGAGCTTAAGAAGAACAAGTCTGATCAAATGAACAAGGTCGCGTTTCAGGACGGCTTCTGTCTCGTTCGGCACCAAGTTCTCCAGAGGTTCCCAGGTCTGGACCTCTCTTTTCTAGAGGGTCTAAACATTCCTGGGGGGCCTCGGTGGAAGTGGTCCAAGATCGAACATCTGAAGCTTCCTCCTTCAATTCCAGCACGGAAGGTGGCGGAAAAGGGTGGGGAAACGAGTGGCTCTCAGGACGCCGCGAACCCTTAGGCTTTTTTAGGCCCCCTTTTCCTTCCCTTCTATTTTGTACTCCTTCTTCGGGTACTTCCTCTGTAAAGCAGCTTTGCTTTTAATGAAGATTTTTTTGGCTAAGTGTTTCTTCAAGTTTCTTTATTTCCATTTTCCCGAACACATTCGCTCAAGAGATTTCGGAAAACCTGCGATCAAAGAAACTTTTTTACCTTCCTTTGTCCTGAGTGTGTTTTCTCAAGAGACATTCGGGAATGTCTGAAAAATTTGACTAAGTCTTTTTGCAGGCTTTTGCATTTTCAATTTGCCCCAATCACGATTGCTCAAGGGGCTTCGGAAAACCTTTAGTCAAATTTTTTGTTTTTCCAGATGTCCCGAGCACTCTTGCTCTAGGGACTTCGGAAATCCTTCAGACAAAATTTTGTTTTTCCAATTGTCCCGAGCATGTTTGCTCAAGGGACTTCGGAAAACCTTTCGCGAGATTTCTCACTTCCCATTTTCCCGAGCAGGTTTGCTCAAAGGAGTTCGGGAAATCATCTCTGCGCTGGGTAAGGACGATTACTTTTGCGAGATTTTTGTTTTCCATTTTTCCCGAGCGTGGCGGCTCAAGGGACTTCGGAAAGCCATATCTACGCTTTATCATGGCGAGCGTCTTGCGCGGAATTTTGTTTGCACAATTTCTGTACTTAAGGAATTTTCTCAAGATACTACTGTACTTAGAATATTTTTTGTACAATATACCTCCTCCGCTCAACCTTAGGCGTAGAATTTTTTCAAGGCGTCTGAGTGCCAAGTATTCTTCAATTCTACGCCTTCGGCGTCGCCAAGCTTGTACACGCCTTTTCGTACTTCGGCAAGAACCAGGTAGGGTCCTTGCCAGTTTGCGCAAAATACGCCATGGGATGGCCTACGAGGTGCAAAGTCGGCCTTTTGGAGAACGAGGTCTCCCTTCTTGATTTCTTTTGGCCTGGCTCGTAAGTTTATAGCCGCGGCCACTCTTTGCTGGGAAGCTTTTCTTCTCAGTTCGGCTATTTCTCTGTGTTGGGCCACAAGATCGAGATTGGTTCTCAGACCGAGGTCGTTACCACCTTCATCAAATACTTGCACCCGTACTGAAGGTTGAACTATCTCTACTGGGATAATGGCCTCTGTTCCGAAGACGAGTGAGAAAAGAGTCTCCCCTGTGGCTCTTCGGGGCGTCGTTCGGTAGCTCCATAATACACGTTGGAGTTCTCCCGGCCATTTCCCCTTGGCTTCCCCTAGTCTCTTTTTCAGGCCATCTTTTATGGTCCTGTTCGATACTTCCACCTGCCCGTTGCTTTGGGGGTGAGCTACTGGGGCGAAGTGCATCTTTACTCCGAGGTCGGCGATGAATTCTTGGAATCCTTTGTCTATGAACTGGGATCCATTATCAGCTACCGGTACCCTCGGTATGCCGAATCTGCATACGATGTTCTTTCATACGAACTTCTGCACTTCTTTTGCCGAGATAGTTGCCAGTGGTTCTGCCTCTACCCATTTTGAGAAATAGTCCACTGCTACCATGCAGAATTTCACGCCTCCGAGGTCTATGCCCCAGACTGCGAAGGGCCAAGGATAGTCTACCGAAGTTACCATTTCCGAGGGCGTCCTCTGGATTTTTGCATATCTCTGGCAGCTACCGCATTTCCGGAAAAACTGTCTTGCGTCCTTTCTCAGGGTAGGCCAGAAGTATCCCTGGCGAAGTAACACTGCTGCAAGGGCATCAGTTCCAATGTGTGAACCACACATGCCTTCGTGGACCTCTTCAAGGATCATTTCAGTATCCTCTTCAGCCACGCATCTCTCCAGCGGATTCGCATATCCCTGTTGGTATAACTCTTCGCCAATCAGGAAGAATCTTCCGGAGTGTCTTCGCAGTCTTACAGCATCGCCGGGGTCTTCGGGGAGCAAATTCTCTGCGAGGTATCTTTTTATTGGATCTTTCCACCCTGTTCCCGAGGTCATCATGCTCAGCACTGAGATGCTCGGATGGTCTAGCACCTCGGTATATGTTTTTGATTTTGCCAAGTAATCTGCCTTAGTGTTATTCCGCCGAGGTGCATTTTCGATCCGTACGGTGTCAAACTCTTGGATGAGCTTTGCTACTAGCTCATGATATTTAGCGAAGATTGGGTCCTTCGCCCCATAATCTCCTGCCGTCTGCCGAACTACCAGCTGGGAATCGCTGTGAGCCTTTAAGTTTCTCACGCCAATCTTTCTGGCCAAGCGTAATCCCGCTATAAGGGCTTCATACTCAGCTATATTGTTGGTGATGTTGAAGCTGAACTTGATAGCCTTCATTACCTCCAGGCCTTCAGGGCCCCTGATGACTGTTCCAGCTCCTTGGTGTTCGGGCCCTGAGGCTCCGTCTTTGTGCAAGGTCCATTCTGGCTCACCCTCTTTTGGATCTGAATGGCTCTCCTCAGTGGTGGGTATTTCGGCGATAAAATCTGCCAGTGCTTGGGCTTTTATGGCCTTCCGAGGCTCATACGTGATTTCGTGCTTGCCCAACTCTATGCACCACTTGGAGAGCCTTCCCGAATGATCAACTCTCTTCATGACATCCCGTAGTGGCAGACTACTTCGGACGATGATGGGCTGAGCCTGAAAGTATGGCCGCAGCCTTCTCACTGCAAGCACTAAGGCATATATAGCTTTTTAAAGCAAAGGGTACCTGACTCCGGTGCCATGCAGGGACTTGCTGACATAGTAGACCGGCCATTGCTTTGGCCCTTCTTCTTTCACAAGGACCGAGCTCACAGCTTTTTCTGTGACGGCGAGGTAGAGTACGAGGGGCTCTTCCTCCCGAGGTTGTCGCAGAGTCGGCAGGCTGGCCAGGTAGACTTTGAGTTCTTCCCAGGCCTTTCGGCAATCTTCATCCCAAGGAAGATCATTCCTTCCGAGGTCACCTTCCATCTTTGCTGCCTTTGTGAGGACTTTGAAGAAGGGTCGACACCTATCTTCGTACCTGGAAATAAACCTGCTCAGAGAGGTTATTCTTCCGGTGAGTCTCTGCACGTCTTTGACTGTGGTAGGAGTTCGGAATCCAAGCAGAGCCTTAATCTTCTCGGGTTTAGCCTCGATGCCTCTTTCGGGTACCATGTACCCAAGGAACTTTCCCGAGGTCACCCCGAAGATGCAGTTCTCAGGATTTAGGCGGATCCCGAAGGCTCTGAGTTTTTGGAAGGTTTCCTCTAAATCTGCAACGTGGTAGCCGGGCAGCTCGCTCTTGATTCTCCCCATTTGGTCTTTGAAGACCTTGTTCATCAACCTCTGGTAGGTGGCTCCTTGCATTTTTTATTCCGAAGGGCATCCTGATATAGTAATATGTTCTTCCCTTGGT
Source organism: Aquilaria sinensis (assembly GCA_005392925.1). Taxonomy (NCBI): domain Eukaryota; kingdom Viridiplantae; phylum Streptophyta; class Magnoliopsida; order Malvales; family Thymelaeaceae; genus Aquilaria; species Aquilaria sinensis. Next base: position 911 of record SMDT01002069.1, on the reverse strand, counting down.
GACGAAGGCAGTTTTCTCTTCATCTTCGGAGTCCATCCTTATCTGATGGCGGCCACTGAAGGCGTCTAAGAAACCTAGGAGCCCGAATTCAGCAGTTGAATCTACCAGTTGACCTATTGGCGGCAGAGGATATGGGTTTTTTTGGCAAGCATCGTTTCAAATTTCTGAAGTCGATGCACATCCGGAGCTTACTGCCACCTTCTTTTGTGGTAATGACCACGTTGCTCAACCATTCGGGGTACTTGACCTCCCTGATATCTTCAGCATCTAGGAGACGCTGGACTTCGGTTTCGACAAAGTTGCTTTTTGTGGGATGAGATGCTGCATTTCTTTTGCCGGACAGGCCTTGCTTCCGGGCTTACTTTGAGGCTGTGCTGTACTATGCCAGGGTTTATTCCCGGCATATCTTTTGGTGAGCGGGCAGATAGATCTTTATTTTTCAGCAGAAAGGATACAAGATTTTCCTTGTCACCTTCGGCCAAGCTCTTCCCTATTCGGGTAGATTGTCCTGGAACAAGCTCTATTGCTTCCGTTTCTGTTTTTAGGGAGATCTTCTTTGCCTTTTTCTGGCGCCCTTGCCTCCATCGTTTGCGCGAGGTTTCTTGGGACAAGCTTTTCGTGCTTTTATAAACACCTTTCTTACCTCGGTTTGGTCTAGGAAGACCTTTGCATCTCCATCCTTGGTGGTGAATGTTACAGTCAGGTACTTCACATCAGGGCGAATATGCAGGTTCCCCAATGCCTGCCCTCCAACGATTGGCGTTGTACGAGGATGGGAAGTTCATGACGATGAACCTCGCCATCGTGGAAGCGTACAACTCAACCGCTCCGTTAACCGAAGTCCCTTTAATCATCAGCGGGCTGTCTATCCATCCGAGGACGAGGAGTTTGGATGGTCCAACCCCAAAAGT
>SMDT01002068.1:0-53536 GCA_005392925.1 Aquilaria sinensis | reverse complement strand
AGGCAGTGGGAAGAAGAGCCTAGTGCCACCTTCCTCATGGAGAAAATTTTAAAGAGACTAGAAAGAGTGGAGAGGTAGGTAGCTCGAAAGCCCGTTTGGGCTAAGTTGTCGGAGTCTTTCAATGGAGACGAGTGATGTTGCAGGGCACCTATGCCGAGTGATTTTTGGGTACCTCGGTTAGAGACCTACGATGGCCGAATTGACCCCCAGGCTCATTTGACTAAATACAGGCTCAGCACAGTGCTGTACGGTGCTGATGATGCAACCCTGTGCAAGTGCTTTGAGGTCACCCTTGCCGGGCCGGCCACAGCATGGTACAACTCACTGGCTCCTGGAAACATCATGGAGTTCCAAGAATTGTCCACCGCCTTCACACAGCAGTTCATCGGAAGCCGTCCAATGGCGATGATGCCAGTCCAAATGTTTGACCTAGCATAGAAAAATGGGGAAACCATTCGCGACTATGTCGAAAGGTTCAACAGGGAAGCTCTAAGTGTCCCAGACTTCAGGCCAAAAATACGTATCCTGGCCATGACATGAGGACTTCGGAGAGACTCCCAGTTGTTCTATGAATTCTCCAAGGATCCCCCTAACACACTTGGTGAATTTTACTGAAGAGCAGAGCAGCACATGACTACTAAAGAACTGAGAATGGGAGGCCCGAGACCTGATCATATTCACACCGAGGGACCAAGCTAGCAAACTCGCTACCCAGCTGAACCAGCAGGGCGACCTCGAAAGTTTAAGGGAAGGAAGCCAATGGCCTTCATTCCCCTGAACACCACGAGGATGAACATCCTGATGGCGATGGAAAGGCAAGGAACTCAGATTCAACGATCGAAGGCCATGACCTCGGACAACAAGAAGAACATGAAAAAACTCTACCAATTCCATCGTGACCACGGGCATGATACCGAGGACTGTTTCCAACTGAGGAAATACAAAGAATTGCTAATAAAGCAAGGTCAGCTCCGGCGTTACCTGCGGATTCCCTCCCTAAAGGGAAGGAGGGAAGAAGAGGGAAAGGGAGATGATGAAGAGTACGACTCCGACAGGCGTCGAAACCGAAGTCCGAAAAAGTGTCCACCGCCCTCGATAGGAGTAATATAAATGATCACAACAGGACTGCCGTCTGCGGAAAGAAAAAGAAAGGCCAGAGAGATTTCGGTGATGGAGTATGGGAATCTATCAAAGAAGCTTGTTCGGAAGGATGGGTCCACTGTCATTTTTCCTCATGATGATCCACTGCTGATTATGGCAAGGATAGGAAGTTGGGACGTCAAGAGAGTACTGCTTGATGATAGCTCAAATGCAGACATCCTATTCTTACACCTGCTACCAAGCTTGGGGATATCAAGGAGTGACCTCAAGTCCGTCACTTCTCCCACTTTTGGAGTAGGGCCGTCTAAACTCCCCGCCCTCGAGTGGGTAGATCTTCCTTTGATGCTGAAGGGAACTTCAGCAAATAACAAAAATGAACTGTTTGCCTCCGTAATGACAAGGTTCATCGTCATCGATGTCCCTTCGTCATATAACGCCATTCTTGGGAGGCAAACACAAGGAAACCTCCACATTCGCCAGGATGTGAAGTACCTAACTGTCACCTTCGCCACCAAGGATGGAGATGCTGAGATCTTCATCGACCAGGGGGAGGTGAGAAAGGTGTTCGTAAAAGTGAGAAAGGCCCCAGTGATGAACTACACGCAAACCACGGAAATGAAGGTTCTGCTCGTGCAAGAGTCAGAAGAACAAGGAACAGAAGATCCTGATAAGGTAGAAACGGAAGAAATAGAGCTTGTCCCAGGCCGAAATACCTAAATAGGGAAAAAATTCACCGAAGGTGACAAGGAAAAACTTGTATCTTTCCTACTAATGAATAAAGATATGTTCGCCTACTCGCTGAAAGACATGCCTAGGGTAGACCCTCGTGTAGTACAACATAGTCTTAAAGTGAGCCCAGAGGCAAAGCTTGTCCGCCAAAAGAAGCGAAGCCTCTTGGCACACAAAAACAACTTCATCAAAACCGAAGTCCAGCACTTGATAGAAGCAGGTGTAATCAGGGAAGTCAAATACCCCGAATGGCTAAGCAATGTGGTCATCACCATAAAAGAAGGGAGCAACAAGCTCCGAATGTGCATCGACTTCCGAAATATAAATGATGCTTGCCCTAAAGACTCGTATCCTCTACCGCCGATGATCAATTGGTAGACTCAACCACTGAATACGGACTCCTGAGCTTCCTCGATGCTTTCAGTGGGTATCATCAAGTCAGGATGAACCCCGAAGACGGGGAAAAAATCACCTTTATCACCGAAGTCGGTACGTACTGTTACGTCAGAATGCCCTTCGGGCTTAAAAATGCAAGAGCCACCTATCAGAGGCTGATGAACAACATCTTCAAAGACCAAATAGGGAGAAACATGGAAGTCTATGTTGATGACATGATAGTCAAGAGCAAGTTGCTTGGCAGTCATATCACAGATTTGGAGGAAATTTTCCACCAACTTAGAACATTCGGAATTCGCCTTAATCTGGAAAAATGCATCTTCAGCATAAAGTCAGGCAAGTTCCTCAGGTTTATGGTATCGAAAAGAGGTATCGATGCCAACCCGGAAAAATTCAAAGCGCTACTCGAATTCCGAACTCCTGTTACAACAAAGGATGTGCAAAGGGTCACTGGGAGAATAACGTCCCTTAGCAGATTCATTTCTAGGTATGAGGATCACTGCCGAGTATTCTTTAAGGTTCTCACCAAGGCAGCAAAAAATGGTGGCAACCTCGGAAGTGATGACCATCCTTGGAATGAGGATTGCCAAACGGCCTGGGAAGAGCTGAAAATTTATCTAGCCCGTCTACCCACTCTTCGGCAGCCACGAGAAGAAGAACCGTTTGTGCTGTACCTCGCTGTTACTAAAAAGGCACTAAGCTCGGTTCTCATGGAGGAAAAGGGGATGGAGCAGTGGCCAGTATACTACATAAGCAAGTCCCTGCATGACGCAGAAATCAGGTATCCTCTACTTCAAAAAGCTATCTATGCCCTGGTGTTAGCAAGCAGAAGACTGCGTCTGTATTTTCAAGCTCACCCTATTATTATCCGAAGTAGCCTACCTCTTCGGGATATCATGAAGAGAGTAAACCATTCGGGAAGGCTTTCCAAGTGGTGCATAGAGCTCGGTGAGTATGATATTACTTACGAGCCAAGGAAAGCAATAAAAGCCTAAGCTCTAGTAGACTTCATTGCCGAGGTGCCTTTTGCCGAAGATGAGCAATTGGACCTCGACAAAAGTGAGCCAGAATGGACTCTGTTTGTAGATGGGGCCTCTGGCTCTAAGCACCAGGGAGCTGGGGTAGTTATTCCCGGCCTCAAAGGCATGGAAGTAATGAAAGGCATCAAATTCAGGTTTAATGTCACTAACAATGTGGCAGAATACGAGGCTCTCTTAGCAGGGTTGCGCCTTGCTAGAAAGATTAGTATAAGGAACCTTAAGGCCCACAGTGATTCTCAGCTGGTGGTCCGACAGATGGTGGGAGATTATAGCGCAAAAGATCCAACTTTGGAAAAGTACCATGAGCTTGTGTCAAAGCTCATCCAGGAGTTCGACATGGTCCATATAAAAAATGTGCCTTGGCAAAACAATAATGAAGTAGACAGTCTGGCCAAATCAAAGAGGTTCACCGAATTACTGAGCCACCCAAGCATTGCGATAATGAGCATAGCGGCCTTGGAAGACGGATGGGATAATCCTATAAAGACGTACCTTACAACCTCAGAGCTTCCTGATGACCCTCGTGAAGCAGGAAAAGTGAGAAGATGATCCGGACGATATTTCCTAATCGGGGAAGAACTATACCGACAGGGATACACTAGTCCATTGCAAAGGTGTGTCAGCAAAGGGGATACTCAGACAATTCTCGAGGAAGTCCACGAGGGAATTTACGGTTCCCATATCAGGACTGACGCTTTGGCAGGAGTGGTACTCCACCAAGGGTACTTTTGGCCCACCTTAAGAAAGGACACAAGACAGTTTGTCCAAAAATGTGGCAGTTGCCAAAGACATGCCAATGTTCAAAGGTTGCCCTCGGAATTAATAACCTTGGCTGACTACCCCTGTCCCTTTGAAGCATGGGGCATTGACCTCATCGAGCCACTCCTAACAGCACTTGGAGGAGTGAAATTCTGCGTGGTTGCAGTGGACTACTTCACCAAATGGGTGGAGGTAGAGCCCCTGACAACTATTTCGGCAAAGGAGATACAAAAATTTGTCTGGAAAAGCATCATATGTAGATTCGGTATACCGAGGGTGATAGTGGCCGATAATGGGTCCCAATTTATTGACAAAGGATTCCAAGAATTCATCACCGACCTCGAAATAAAGATGCACTTTGCCCCGGTAGCTCACCCTCAGAGCAACGGACAAGTAGAGGTATCCAACAGAACCATAAAAAATGGTTTGAAAAAGAGATTGGGGGAAGCAAAGGGAAAATGGCAAGGAGAACTTCCTAGTGTATTCTGGAGCTATCGGACAACACCCCGAAGAGCCACAGGTGAAACGCCTTTTTTGCTAGCCTTCGGCACAGAGGCCATTATCCCTATGAGGTAGTATGGCCATCAGGTAGAATACAAGTGTTCGACGAAAGAGGAAATGACCTCGGGTTGAGAACTAAGCTCGACCTAGTTGACGAACACAGAGAGGTGGCCAAGCTCAGAAGAAAGGCCTTTCAGCAAAGGGTGGCCATAGTCGCAAACTTGCATGTTAGGCCAAAAAGAATAAGGAAAGGAGACCTCATCCTCCGAAAGGCCGAGTTTGAACCCCGAAGACCGTCCCATGGGGTACTTCAGCCGAACTAGAAAGGGCCTTACTTGGTCTTTGACGAGGTCCGCAAGGGAGTATACAAGCTTGGCGACATCGAAGGGGGATAACTGAAAAATACATGGCACTCGGATGCCTTAAGGAAATTCTATACTTAGAATTTTTGATGAGAAATTGTACAAGTTAGGAATTTTTTCAAAGTACAAAATTTTTCTCCCATCTGAGAGTACTTGTCGAACAAAGCTGAAACATGCACTCCCGAAAGTCACATTTTCCTTTCGAAGTTGATGGGGTTATATGCCTAAAAAAGGTGAAGTCTATCAAGTATAGCCGACGAAGGTAGGCTAAAATTTACCTAAGGGAATTCATCAATAACGAACATTTACCCGAAGGTTGGCCAATGAAACGAGCAAAACATACCTTTCTGAAGTCCCTTGACCGAAAGTCGTCGGGACAACTGGGAAACAAAAATATTGCTCAAAAGACTTAACCAAATTATGAAGGAAGGAAAATTTATTGAAAAAGGCCTTGGTACAAGGAGAAGGTTACAAGAAGAAAAAATTCAAGGGAAAAGAAGAAGACAAAGGCCCTAGAATATCTAAGGGACCCCGGCGTCATGGGAAGCTCCGGCTCCTGTGTATTTAGCCGCCGCCTTCGGTGCTGGAGGAGGGATGAACGACAGGTTGAGGAGCTCGATTTTCGACCAAGTCCACCGAGGCCCCTCGGGAATATCCGGGGCAGCCAGGAAGGAAAGGTCTAGATCCGGATATTTCTTCAGAACTTGATGGCGAGCTAGGTAGAAGCCGTCCTGAAAGGCAACCTTGGTTGCCTTAACGGCCTTGTCTTTATCGACATCCAAGTTGTCTACCTCGTTCTGAAGATCTGCAACCTTATTCTCTAGCTCCTTTATCTTCTTCTTTTTCTTTGAATCCTTCTTCAGCGAATCGACCTTGAATTGAAGTTCAGCATTGTCAGCAAGCGCCTTCGCCAGGAGAGCAGAATCTTCTTCTTTCTCCTTTTGAATGGCCTCGTTGGCCGAGGTCAGACTCACAACCTTTTCACCAAGGTCGGACATCTTCTTAGGGAAATCCTTCAAAAGCTCTTCCTGGTCCTTCAAGAATTCCTCCCGAAGCTTGGCAACCTCCTCCTTGGCTATCCGGCTCAACTCGGCATTCTTCACAACTGAGCTAGCACAGAAGACCCTGGCCTTCTCTAGTTTATCTTGGGCCCAAGCTCGGACCGAAGACTGCTTCGCTACCCAAGCTTGGAGGTATCCACTATACCCCAAAAGCTGTGAACAAAGAGAGGGTACTCAATCAAATTCACATAAGGAAAGCTAAAACACTTAGACAAAAAAGTGGGAGGGAAAATGAAGAGGCTTGAAGAACTACTTGGGCAGCATCCTCGGACACCTTGGCGGCAAGGGCATCCTCGGTGGCGCACTCCTCGGCAACTGCCTTGAAGGAAGCCTGAGTGAGCACGCCCCTCGCCATCTGGGGAGCCATTTCCTGGAAATCCTCGGAGAACAGATTCATGTCCTCCGTGAAAGACCAGAACGGCTCCCTTGGAACCTTGTCCTTTAGGATGTGGGAATCCTGAAGAGCCCACCTTCGAGCATGCTCAACCATCCAAGTTAAGGGCGCCAGTTCATCTGCAAAATAAGAAGCATACGTCTCATCAGGCAAAACTCCATAATTATGAAAGCTATAAGATTACAAGTGCTAAAAAGAGGATAAGAGACAAACTTGGCACAACCTTAGCGACGTCATCATCGGAGTCCCGGACCTCTTCCACGTCAGTAGGGATATGTTTGCCTTTGTCCCTTCGGCATTTTTCCAACTCCTCGGTAGAGGGAGCCCTCGCCAAAGAGCCCAAAAGATCCACCGACGTGGCGGGACTTAAAAAAGCAGCAACAATGGCCACCTCGGCAGAAACCTCGGCGGGAGTTTCAGGCTCGGCGGGAGTTTCAGGCTCACCGCCGACCTTCACCACATCTCCTAGGGGTGGAAGAAGGATGTCCTTCTTCACCTTCTTGGCCGAAGATGGTCCGCTCCCAGTAGTCTTGCGCCTTCGGAAGGCGCCCTTCTTCGTTTGTTCTCCCTTTTTCGCCTTGGCCGAGAAAGAGGGACTTATAGTAGGTAGTAGACTCGTTGCCCATCTTTGAAAAAGAAGGAAAACATCAGTGTGAGTCCAGACAGATACTTATACTGAAAACTTTGAAAGGAAACTTACTTTCCAAAAAGGCTTTGTAAGTGAGTTCCCCCCGAAGGAGCTTCACTAGCCAAGACTCCTTCCCCTCGATGGCAGGAGTTGGCATGCCGAGATCCATCTTGTGCTCCTTAACTACCCCCAACTCTCGAAGGACCTCCTCGGTCATGAGCTTCCACATGATGGGGAAGGGGTAGAAGGAGCGTGGAGGGACCTCGACATCCCAGTCGGTGATAGCGCGGATACCTCTGTCGAAGTCTGCAAACCTCGCCGCCAACTCGGGAGTTAGCAGCTTTTTGGGGTCCATGACATTCGTCTCCAGCTTTCCCCAAGCCCACTTAGTCGGAACATGCGACCAGGCCTCCGCCACCTTTAGGAAGAAGAACTTCCTTTGCCACTTTTGCCAGCTATCCTTAGTAGCGAAGGTGAACATGAATTTTTTGCTCCCAAATCCCCGAGGTAGCATGAAATAAAAGCCACCCTTCAGGACCAGATTTAGTTTGTAGTACTGCATGAACAGGATAAAATAGGGTTTTATTCCAAAGACCCCGCACATGCAGAGGAGAAAGGATGAAAACAGATGAGAGCAAAGCGAGCACAAAGAGAAAGCAGGAGAAGATTATGATGGAGGAAGGTTTATATAGACCGAGGAAGGGTAACCGAATGAACGTCATAATTGCTCCGCGAAGGCGAACCATCGCCATAACTACTCCTTGCACGCGAAAAAGGTGGCTAGTCTAACCGACGTGACCACCCCCCAACCAGTGCCTACAACGTGTCAACCAACGCGAGAAATTAGGCCACGCTTTCTTACACCCTGAAAATCCGGGCACATCGCTCCAGAGTGACACGCTTGGTTATGAGGCGCGACGGTCCACTGACCTACGGCAGAAAAATTAAAGAGATTGGTCAGGGGTAGCATGGATGTGTTGCTAGACACCGCTCAGAAAAATTAAAGAGTGAGAAATGGTCAGGGGATCAAGGGTTCCCAATCATGTGATGTGTTACATAGATACTTTCCTTTGCTCATAGGTCATTTGGGTATGTGGGTATCTTATGATCATCCCCCAAAATGGCCTGTGATCAAACCCATTAGTTGGTCTACTCGGAATCAAGAAACCATCACTATACGAGAGTGACACATTCCATGTCTCGTGCTTAGTCTTGAATCCAGGGACACGTGCATATAGGTACTGATCATAAAGGTTTAGAGCCTATTGGGTATGCAACACATTGGTTCGCTGAACAGCATTGTGAGCGCAAGGGGCTAAAGAGGGTCGGATGGGCACCTCGAGGACATTAAAGGGCAGACAGTGACGCCTGGCTAAACAAGGCAGGCCTTCAGACAGTGAAGTGCCTTTTCCGAGAATGTCACGATTCCGAGCCCTATGTCACGATTCCGAGCCCTGAGAAGCATCCCCAGAAAGTCTGCAAGCCGAAGTCCCACTTTGGCTTCCTGAGAGGGGGCATGTGATAGTCGAAGTACTGCATTCGGTAAGTCGAGTGTTACTCACAATGAGTGCCTGTGGAGACCTCGGAAAGGATGAAGTCTGGCGCCTCGAGCATATGACTTCGGTGGCCAGCCAGCAACTCTGAGGATGACAGCTCCGACCTCGGAAGGATAGCACGTTGTCTCCCTCGAGAAGCCGAACTACCTTTGGGGAGAAGGACCCACCATTCTCGGCAGGGAAACCCCCCCCCCCCCCCCGTACAGGGAACTTCAGCGCTAGGGAATCCCCCGAACTACTAGCACAACCCCGGAAGAAAGGTCCTCGCTCCGAAGGACGTCCTCAAGTTAGGGGACCTTGGGGGTACGATAGAAGCATTTAAGGAGCCTCGGACATGTCGCCAACACACGCTACACGCCGCCCTCACATGCGCTCTGACACGTCGGGACAGTCCACGTCTTATCATGTAGGGCTATGACTGCCCAGCCCGTGGCCTGAGGAGCCTACAAGCGGCTGGAGGCCCCCACGCTCAGAAGGTACAAATTACATCCGACCGAACACGTGTCACAATCTGAGCGGGCCACACCCTCCTGTATATACCCAGGAAATGGCATCACCAGGGGATCTTTTTTTGGACTCTCACAAAAAGAGATAACAGGCTAGAACTTCTGACCCTTAATACTTCTCTCCGCCTCCAAAGAGCTAACTTGGGCGTCAGAGGCTCCTCCCCGGAAAAAGACTCCGGGGACCTCCTAACCCCTGTTTTCTGAGTGTTTCAGGCAGATCTTCCTGGGAAACATACACTTTAGGCATTCTCCCTCGCTGGAAGTCCCTCCCGATAGCACTATGTCACACCGCGAAGATGCTGCAGGGCATCAACAACAAAAGGGCAACCAAGAAAAGAAGAGAAGGAGCTTGTGAAGACCCTTTTCTTTTCTTAGGCTTTTATGATCTTCTCATTGGCTTAAGAATATTGCATAGTTTGGGCTATAGCCATGTCACGTTTACTTTCTTATTAGAATGAGATGCATGTTTTATATTTGTATGTGATGCATGTATAAGACAACCGGAGATAACAAATTGGTGAGATCAAAGGAAAAAATCCTTCAAACAAATATTAAGTCATTAAATCTGATGCCTTCCAAATGTTGGCACTCGTCAAGACTTTGATCAACATTGGGTGGGTATGCCAAAGCAAAGCACCTATGTTCATCTTGGTAAGGCACGATGGGATAATAGTGATATCCAAATTGCTAACTTTGGGTCCGACTTAACTATGTCATCCTAATAAGATTGGGGACTTAGAGGCATAGAGTTGGGCTTCAGTCCATGAGATAAGCTTGGACAAGTGTTGTTCACCCAACTATCCAAGAGTTTCATGAGATGCAATTGGCAAGGAGTTGCCTACCTAAATAACTGTAACTTGAGAGAAAAGCCAAAGTTGACTCAGGTTGTGGTCAAATATGGATCTTGGCCCACTAGAATACCTTAACGCTGAGGTGTTCCGAAATAATATTGAGGGTTATTATTTTGAGTAAAATAGTGGGAGTATCGTTTAATAAAAGTCATTATTAAATGAATTAAAATCATTATTAAATGAATTAAAATACATGGCTCTTACACTGCATATTTACCGTTGTAGATAACCATGGCACAAAACATATCGACACTTTCGTTGCGCTCGATCCTTGAGAAGGAAAAATTGAATGGGACCAACTTTTTCAAATGGTACCGAAACTTGAGGATAGTCCTCAAGCAAGAGAGAAAGGCTTATGTCCTAGAGCAGTCCATTCCGAATGAGCCTGCTGCCCCTACTCCAAGAGCTGAAAGGGATGCTCACAAGAGGCATTTTGATGATGCTTTGGATGCTGCATGCCTCGTGCTTATTACCATGGAATCTGAGCTTCAGAGGCAACATGAGAACATGGGGGCGTTCGATATGATCGAACATCTCAAAATGCTTTTCCAAGAGCAAGCTAGGCATGAGAGGTTTGAGACCTCTAGGGCATTTTTTCAGTGCAAGATGTTTGAGGGAAGTCCCATGGGTCCTCATGTGCTCAAGATGATTGGGTGCGTTGAGAATCTTGAGAGTTTGGGATTTGCTCTTCCGAACGAGTTGGCTGTTAATGTAGTCTTCCAATCGTTGCCTGAAAGCTACAGTCAGTTCATCATGAACTATAACATGAACGACCTTGACAAGTCCCTCCCTGAATTGCTCAACATGTTAAGAACTGCTGAGCAAAACCTAAGAAGGCTAAGCCCAGTTTGATGGTTCAAAAGGGCAAGGGAAAGGGAAAAGCCAACAAGAAGAAGGATAAAGCTAATGGAAAGTCCAATGCTAATTCTTCTTCAGCTGCACTGAAACCAAAGGGTGGTGTGGCAGAGGAAGGGGAATGCTTCCATTGTAAGCAACCTGGACACTGGAAGCGCAACTGCAAGCTCTATCTTGAAGAACTTGCTAAGGAAAAGGGAAGTAAGACTTCCACTTCAGGTATTTTTGTTATAGAGGCTAACTTTTCTACTTCCTCATCTTGGGTATTGGATACTGGATGTGGATCTCACATTTGTGCAAATGTGCAGGATCTAAGTAGAAGTAGAAGATTGGCCCGAGGTGAAGTGGACCTACGTGTTGGAAATGGAGCAAGGGTTGCTGCCTTAGCCGTAGGGACTTATGTTCTCACTTTACCTAGTGGATTAGTTTTAGAATTAGACAACTGCTAGTTTGGACAAGAAAGGTTTTTCATTTATAATAAAGGACAAATGTTGTTCTATTTATTTGAATGAAATCTTTTATGGTAGTGCTCAACTTAGCAATGGGTTGTATGTTCTAGACCTTGAAGATCCAATCTATAATGTGAATACCAAGAAGGTCAGATTAAATGATTCAAACTCGACCTATCTCTGGCACTGATAGCCGAAGGGCTATCGCCCCCGAAGAACCTCACATTAGCGCGCCACTTCTGGTACAAATAAACATGACAAGACCCCGGTGAAGAAAGGGCCACACCGCCCTAAAGGATAAGCCGGATAGGTGTTACCGCTCAGGTTACCTACGGGGCCAACTTCGGTCAGAAGGAGTCACTGTCTTTCCCGAAGGTGACCTCGCGCCGACCTCACACGGCTAAAACCAGCTCCGTATACTCTTTGGACCACCCTCGGGGCGTGCTCACAAAGTGCCACATCAGGTACCCAAGCCTGACTTCGGGAGAGTCCAAATGAAGGTGCCTCGTATAAACAGGGGACCCCCCCAAAGGAACTCACCTTCCCGAACGAGCTCTATACCTCGAAGGAGTTCAGTTCACCAAAAAGGTCACGTAGATGTACGACGAAACAGCTGAGGAGTCTCTGACACACAGTACTTGTACAGCCCCTGACACGCCGCCCTCAAACACATTCTGACACGCCGCCCTCATACAACCTAGGCACCTAGCCAGGCGGCCTTTGGTCGACTAGATGCTCCCCCTCTCCCCGAAGGTACGGATCGCATCTGATGGAACACGTGTCATGCTCTGGGCAGGCTATGGCAAACGAATTTCTCTTGTTCACCTCCCTATAAATATTCAGGAAATGCCACAGGTAAGGGGATCGGACTCTCCAAGGGGAAAACCTCTCTACTCCTTACTCATCTCTGGTACTAACTTGGGCGTCGGAGGCTCCTCCCCCGGAAAAACACTCCGAGGACCTCCTGACCTCCGTCTTTTTAAATCCTTGCAGTCCTTCTCCCACTAAAGGTTCTTTATCCAGGCGTTCTCCTGTTGCAAATTCCTGCTCCAGGCTCACCATGTCACACAATGATGATGCCGAAGGCCATCAGGCACTATCACTTCGGCCATATAAACAAGACCCGCTTATCCAAGCTCCATAAGGATGGATTCTTTAACTCATTTGATTTTGAATCATATGAGACATGTGAGTCATGTTTGTTGGGCAAAATGACCAAAGCCCCATTCACAAGCAAAAATGAAAGGGCTAATGACTTACTAGGACTTATACATAGTGATGTATGTGGCCCTATGTCTACACATGCTAGAGGAGGTTTCCAATACTTCATTACTTTTACTAATGACTTCAGCAGATATGGCTATTTGTATCTCATGAGACACAAGTCAGAATCCTTTGAAAAGTTCAAAGAATTCCATAATAAAGTAAAGAATCAACTCGAGAAGAGTATCAAAGTGCTTCTATCAGATCGAGGTGGAGAGTACTTAGATCGAGAATTCCTTGACTATCTGAAGGAGTGTGGTATAGTATCACAACTCACTCCACCTGGTACACCTCAATGGAATGGTGTGCCTGAAAGGAGAAATCGAACTCTGTTTGACATGGTTCACTCTACGATGAGTCAAGCTGACCTTCCAAACTCCTTTTAGGGACATGCTCTAAAGATAGCCGCTTTTACACTAAACCAAGTTCCATCTAAATCGGTTCAAAAGACATCATATGAGATATAGAGTGGGAGGTGTCACAATTTGTCTTTTATGAAGATTTGAGGCTATGACGCTTATGTGAAACGTCAATCCTCTGACAAACTAGGGCCCAAATCTCAAAAATACCTTTTTGTTGGGTATCCCAAAGAAAAAAAGGGTTACTATTTCTACAATCCTTCTGAGCAAAAAGTGTTTGTTGCTCGAACTGGTGTCTTCTTAGAGAAAGAGTTTAGCTCTAAAGGAACTAGTGGGAGGAAAGTAGAACTTGAAGAAATTTAAGAACAACAAGGAGACATCGAACCTGAAATGGAACCTGAACAAATACCACAAGATGTTGTGGTTCAAGAGTCTGTTCCTGTAGCACAGAGCCCACGTAGGTCTGGCAGGATTCAACGTGAGCCCGAGAGATATGGATTTCTTATGACTCACACTGGTGATGTGATGCTCATGGATCAGGATGAGCCCACAACTTACCAACAAGCTATGTCGGGGCCTGACTCTGAGAAGTGGCTAGTGGCCATGAAATCCAAGATAGAATCCATGTATGAAAACCAAGTATGGACTTTGGTTGACCCACTTGAAAGGGTGAAAGCCATAGGGTGCAAATGGGTTTTCAAGAAGAAAATAGACATGGATGGTAATGTGATTACCTTTAAAGGGCGACTGGTTGCAAAAGGTTTCAAGCAAACTCATGGTATTGACTATGATGAAACTTTTTCACTAGTTGCTATGCTTAAATCCATCCGAATTTTGTTCCCTATTGCTACACACTATGATTATAAAATATGGCAAATGGATGTCAAAACTGCATTCCTAGATGGAAAGTTACTTGAGGATGTGTACATGGCACAACCTGAGGGTTTTGTCACTCCTGAGAATGCCAATAAAGTATGCAAGTTGCAAAGGTCTATTTATGGACTGAAGCAAGCTTCTCAAAGTTGGAATCTTCGTTTTGATGAAGCAATCAAAGAGTTTGGTTTTATCAAAAATGAAGACGAATCTTGTGTCTACAAGAAGGTTAGTAGGAGCGCTATTGTCTTCTTGGTGTTGTATGTAGATGACATACTACTCATCGGGAATGACATTCTTGAACTACAGTCTGTGAAGACTTGGTTAGGGAAATGTTTCTCTATGAAGGACTTAGGTGAAGCAGTCTATGTGTTAGGCATCAGGATCTACAGAGATAGATCTAGAAAGCTTCTTGGCCTAAGTCAAAGTACATACATAGACAAGGTGCTAAAGAGGTTTAGCATGCAAGATTCCAAGAAAGGATTCTTGCCCATGTCACCTGGTATAACTCTTTCTAGATCTCAGTGTCTGAGTACACCCGAGAAGAGAGAGTGCATGAGTAAGATTCCATATGCCTCAGCAATTGGATCTATCATGTATGTCATGATATGTACTCGTCCCGATGTCTCATATGCCTTGAGCATGACGAGTAGGTACAAATCGAACCCCGGTGAGAGTCACTGGACAGCCGTTAAGAACATTCTTAAGTACTTACGAAGGACTAAGGATGCATTCTTGGTCTTTGGAGGTGAAGATGAACTCGTTGTAAAGGGTTAAACTGATGCAAGCTTCCAATCCGATAAGGATGATTTTAGATTGCAATTTGGTTATGTGTTTTGTATTGGTGTTGGTGCTATGAGTTGGAAGAGTTCAAAGCAAGAGACAGTAGCTGACTCTACAACAGAATCTGAGTACATTGCCGCCTCTGATGCTGCGAAGGAGGCAGTTTGGATCAAGAAGTTCATCACTGAACTTGGAGTGGGTCCAAGCATTGTCGACCCGATAGAGTTCTATTGTGACAACAATGGAGCAATCGCACAGGCTAAAGAACCTTGATCTCACCAGCAATTCAAACACATACTCCGACGTTATCATCTCATCAGGGAGATCATCGAGAGGGGTGATGTAAGGATATGCAGGACTTTGACAGACAGCAACATTGCTGATCCACTGACAAAGCCCCTTACGCAGCAGAAGCATGATAGCCATTCTAGGTCCATCAGTATTAGATACATGGATGATTGGCTTTTAGTGCAAGTGGGAGATTGTTAGTGTTGTGCCCAAAAGCCAATCATGAGATGATTGTATTTTTGCACATTGAGTCATGATATTTTATTAAGGCATTAATCCAGCAATTATGTTTGTTGTTTTGTTTCTACGTAACTTAACAAACATAATTGTAACCCTAGAATAATGATATTCTTAAATGTCCCTGGTCTAGTATTATTGTGGAGCGGGTTGCAATAATACATAACGACTAGCATATGTGGAGACTAATATGAGATATGTAGTCTACATATGGGTACAAGTTGGAGAACTTGTGTACTGGACCGACCCACCATGAGAACACTACATGGATCGTTATATGAGTGTCATAAGTGATTCTCATAGTGATCAGGGTATATGTAGTCCTTCGACCTAAGATCATCAAGGTTCCCTACATGTGAGTCACATACTTTGATACTTTCCTTTGTTGCTCGTAACTGAGTGAACTTGAAGGAGGTCATTGGGTATGTCACATATCATGCGGAGGGATTTGTATGATCAAGATGGGATTTGTCCCTCCTATGTAACGGGAGTGATATCTTCGGGCCCCTTGATAGAGTGAGACTTAGAAAATGCATGGCCATGCTCAGATGAGTTGATATACGATATCAATGTCATCAGTTTAAGTTAGTCTACTCGGTAATCAAGAAACCAAAGATTGGGCTATATGAGAGTGACACATTCCATGTCTCGTGCTTAGTCTTGATATCTTGGACAAAGGGACAATGGCATATATCGGTGATGATCATAAAGGTATAGTCGAATCATCGACAATCTTGTCACTTGGGTAGCAATGATGTGTTGCTAGACACCGCTCATTGCTTATGATCATAAATGTGATTTATGATCATTGCCAACGTGGTAAGAGCCTATTGGGTCGCACACATAGAGCTATTTGGATCATTAGAGTGCATGGGCTAATTATTTGGGTTATGGTTTCACTTTAATTTCGTATTAATAATGGGCCCAAAAGTTGAGCCATTATTAAGCCCGAAATTAAATCCTAATTGGATTAGGGCTTTGAAACCCATTAGGCCTGGAAGTTGAGTCTCACTATAAATACAACTTTTAAGTGAGAAATTCGTAGGTCTCCTTGCCCTAGCCTCCCAAAAGGACAGTCGCACTCTTCTCTTGCAATTCCTTGGAGGACGCAAGCTAGCACTGAGAGCGCAAGAGAAACGCATCTACCGGGACGTGGTGGAAGCATGGTGATCCCGAGAGGCTCATGTGGATACCATAGAGAGCTTGAACACGTCAACTGTTCAGGTTTTGTGATTCGACTCTATAGTTGAGTGAGAGATCTCAACCGAAAATTAGGTATGAAAATTTTCGAACACCCAGTTTACCCCGTTTCACTTGGATCCTGGAGGGTTTCGGTTAAATTCTGCTGCGCTATTTGGCTCCTGAAACCCAACAAAAAATTCATAGGTAAACATGTTTGAGACACTAAATCCATCTAAGTTTACAATTATGGATCTTACACTTAACCGGTTACAAAAGACCATATGAACAGTACTCAGCAAAATCAGCCAATTTTGACAGCCCATAACTCCTGCTACAGGGAACCAAATCTAGTGATTCAAAAGCCAAGTTATTACACTTGAAGCTTTCTAGGTGTGGTCAAACTTTCATAGCCAAATCCTTTATGTATAGAAAGTTATGGCTACTAGAGTACAGGGTACCAAATTTTAGCCACTATTGACCATTATGCCCATACAAAATTTCATAATATTCATACACTTCATTTCCAGGTGAAAAAATCACTTGGTAGTGTCCATGTATGTCTTACACACATGTGAAAACCATTCCCCTAAATTTAGAGTCCTTCTAACCATTATTCATAAAAATGCCATCAAAACAGCCCATAAACACCATATGGACAGCATTGTATACACACTTCAAACCACACTCCATTGATCCATATATCCTTCTCACACTACACAGACAACATACCCAGATCATTTACATGCATTGATACACCACATACATGACAATAACTCAGTTAATACGTACACTAAGTTTCTTGGAGAACTTTAAAAGCACTAAGCACTCCAGAAACTTGAAAGGACCAGCTGCTGCGTAAGGCAGAAAGTACCATTACTAAAAATAGCTAATGTGCTCTAAAAATCATGAAACTTTCCAGTTTACAACTAAACTTTGGGATTTAATATACCTGAAATTTCACAGATAAATTCATGTTGGGTTTCGGGAGCCAAACAGCGCAGCGGAATTTAACCGAAACCCTCCAGGATCCAAGTGAAACGGGGTAAACCGGGTTCTCAAAAATTTTCATACCTAATTTTTAGTTGAGATCTCTCACTCAACTGTAGAGTCGAGTCACAAAACCTGAACAGTTGATGTGTTCAAGCTCTCTATGGTATCCACACGAGCCTCTCGGGATCAGCACGCTTCCACCACGTCCCGGTAGATGAGTTTCTCTTGCACTCGCAGTGCTAGCTTGTGTCCTCTAGGGAATTGCAAGAGAAGAGTGCGACTGTCCTTTTGGGAGGCTAGGGCAAGGAGACCTACGAATTTCTCACTTAAAAGTTGTATTTATAGTGAGACTCAACTTCCAGGCGTAATGGGTTTCAAAGCCCTAATCCAATTAGGATTTAATTTTGGGCTTAATAATGGCTCAACTCTTGGGCCCATTATTAATACGAAATTAAAGTGAAACCATAACCCAAATAATTAGCCCATGCACTCTAATGATCCAAATTGCTCTATGTGTGCGACCCAATAGGCTCTTATCACGTTGGCAATGATCATAAATCACATTTATGATCATAAGCAATGAGCGGTGTCTAGCAACACATCATTGCTACCCAAGTGACAAGATTGTCGATGATTCGACTATACCTTTATGATCATCACCGATATATGCCATTGTCCCTTTGTCCAAGATATCAAGACTAAGCACAAGACATGGAATGTGTCACTCTCGTATAGCCCAATCTTTGGTTTCTTGATTACCGAGTAGACTAACTTAAACTGATGACATTGATATCGCATATCAACTCATCCGAGCATGGCCATGCATTTTCTAAGTCTCACTCTATCAAGGGGCCCGAAGATATCGCTCCCGTTACATAGGAGGGACAAATCCCATCTTGATCATACAAATCCCTCCGCATGATATGTGACATACCCAATGACCTCCTTCAAGTTCACTCAGTTATGAGCAACAAAGGAAAGTATCAAAGTATGTGACTCACATGTAGGGAACCTTGTTGATCTTAGGTCGAAGGACTACATATACCCTGATCACTATCGGAATCACTTATGACACTCATATAACGATCCATGTAGTGTTCTCATGCTGGGTCGGTCCAGTACACAAGTTCTCCAACTTGTACCCATATGTAGACTACATATCTCATATTAGTCTCCACATATGCTAGTCGTTATGTATTATTGCAACCCGCTCCACAATAATACTAGACCAGGGACTTTTAAGAATATCATTATTCTAGGGTGACAATTGTGTTTGTTAAGTTACGCAGGAACAAAACAACAAACATAATTGCTGGATTAATGCCTTAATAAAATATCATGACTCAATGTGCAAAAATACAATCATCTCATGATTGGCTTTTTGGCACAACACTAACAATTCACACTATAGCTATTATTTTGAATCCTCTCTTTTAGGTGCTCCTGAAATGGACAGAAAGGGGGTAAGTCTCTTTGAATAAACTTAGTAAGGGCTTATCATTAGAAACTTGAATTCCCAGCAACATACCTGAAATAAAAATACATAAAGACACAAAATCAAAGCACACATACAAAAATATAGCCATCCAAATGCACAAACAAACAGAACACAATCAAATGCAATGCTGGCAGCAATACATCATTAGGGTTAGTCCATAAACAATCAAATAAACAATATGTAATCACTATGGCAGCCCTCCTCAAGATAATGCTTGGTCTTAGGAGGTTAATTGGTCTTAGTTAGTACTAACTTGGGCTCTAGAAACCCCTGTAAAAACTACCATCTTAGTGCATGAAAAACAGTAAGGCTGGAACCTTGTTCATGCACTCCCCCTTAACCCATACTTGGTTCCTTGAGCTTTTTGCTCTTTTCCAAGCATGGTCTTAGCTTCATGGATGCTTGATTATCATATTAAGATAGTAAACAACCATGAAACATGAAGATAAAACCCTTACCTAAGTTGTGAAAGCTGAAATCTTCCAGAGATACACAACAAACCCAAAATTTAGGGTTTTTCTTGTTCCTGGTGCATCCGATTGCCTTCCTTTTTGATTTCTTGAGAGCTTGAGCTGTGGTGTCAATGGAAGCCTTTGGAGGAGCTAAGGAAGAAGGCTGTGGCAGGTTATGGCCGAAATGGCCATGGAAAGGCAAGAAATCAAGATATTTTGCTTGATTTAATTAGTTTAACCTTAACCTTCACTTAGGTCACTATAAGTATGCCTTAAGCAAGGAATTTTTGGCTAATCTTTAGCCCACAATTTTTACCTTAGAACCTAGAAATAAAGGCTGGGATAATCCTAGAAATGGCCATCTTTGACTCTTGTCAAAAGTTATCCCATCCTTAAGTTATTTTTTGGAACAATAGCACACCTAGTTGTCCTAGGTTCTTGAATCGTACCTTTTGTTTCCTTTATGTAATTGAGCCTCCAAAAAATTGCTTCCATAGAATTCAAATCCTTCCAAATCTCTCTTTTAGAGTTGTACAATTGAGTACCCAAGTCTTGAAATCTTGCAATAAGACCCATAGATCACTTGTAAAACAAGCAATCCTTTAGGGCTTCCTATAGTACCAAGTAACCATTGTAATCTTTTAGGGAGGTGTACATTATTCACTTTACCCCTCACATTTCATTCACTATGGTGAAATTATGCTATATAATGGTTTATAACCATTATGCCTTTATACTGCAATTTTCCCATTTGTTGAGGTGGTAACATTTCTCCCCTCCTTAAAAATTTTAGTCCTCCAAAATTGCCCTTAGCTTGGGATACTCATCTGGATACCTTTCTAGAATTTCTTTCTCAGTTTCCCAGGTTGCCTCTCTTTCAGAATGGTTTGACCATTGTACTTTAACCATGGGAATCAGTTTGTTCCTTAGCCTTTTTGTATCCTTAGCTAGGATAGCTATAGGTTTCTCTTCATATGTTAGATTTGGTTTTAATTGTATGTCTTCCACTGCTATAGCATGCTTTGAATCTAGTAGACACTTCTTAAGCATGCTGACATGGAAAACATTATGAACACTTGACATACTTGATGGCAGAGCTATCCTATAAGCCACCTTGCCAATTCTATCCAATATCTCATAAGGACCAATGTACCTTGGAGCCAACTTACTTCTTTTCCTGAATCTGATAGTGCTTTTGGTTGGTGCTACTTTGAGCCACACTTTATCACCAACCTCAAACTCCAAGTCTCGTCTTCTTTTGTTCACATAAACAGTGGTCCTTTCATTGGCTACCCTTAACCTTTCTTGTATCTTCTTGATTTTATTTGTTGTTTCTTCAATGATCTCAGGACCCAACTCTAGCCTATCTGAGGCTTCCACCCAACAATGGGGTGTCATGCACCTTCTCCCATAAAGAGCTTCATAAGGTGCCATACCAATGGTGCTTTGATAACTATTGTTGTAAGAAAATTCCACCAAAGGTAAAAGTTGGTCCCAGCCTCCTTTGAAATCCAAGATACAACTTCTGAGCATGTCTTCAAGTATCTGAATCACCCTCTCAGTCTGTCCATCTATTTGAGGGTGGTATGCAGTGCTCAGGTGGATTTTGGTTCCTAGTGCTTTGTGAAATGCACTCCAAAATCTAGCTGTAAACCTTGGATCTCTATCTGACACTATGGAGTCTGGCACTCCATGCAACCTTACTATCTCCTTGATGTACATTTATGCTAACTTTTCTAATGAGTCAATGATCTTTATTGGTAAGAAGTGGGCACATTTAGTTAGCCTATCCACAATGACCCATATTGTGTCATGCCTTAATCTAGTCATAGGCAGCCCAGTTAAGAAGTCCATAGTGATGTTACCCCACTTTCTCACTGGAATGGGTAAAGTCTGTAGCGTTCCTGCTGGCTTCTGATGCTCTAGTTTTATCCTTTGGCATGTGGCGCATCTGGAGACATATGTGGTTATGTCCTTCTCCATGTTTGGCCACCAGAAATGTGTTTTCAAGCCTTTGAACATCTTCTCACTTCCAGGATGGATATTTAGTTTACTAGTGTGAGCTTCCTCAAGTATCTCATTTCTAAGTTCTTGCTCACTAGGCACAAATATTCTATCCTTGAAGTGCAATAATCCTTGCTTGTAGGTAAAGGATTCATAGAAGGACCCTTTGTCTTCTCTTGAAATCTTCTTCAAATTTGGGTCTGCATCTTGTGTCTTTCTTATCTCCTCAATGCACCTAGACTGAATAGTTAACATATTCACTTGTGCTCCTTCCCACTGTTGCCACTTATGCCAAAGGCATAGAAAACTATTCTCCTCATTGGCATCTGCCGAAGATCCACCTTTTAGCAACCCAGTGTATTTCCTACTCAAGGCATCTGCCATTAGATTGCCTTTGCCTTCCGTATACTCAATGCTACAGTCATAGTCTTTAATATACTCCAACCATCTTCTTTGCCTCATGTTCAACTCTTTCTGAGTGAATAAGTACTTTAGGCTTTCATGGTCAGTGTATATCACAAATGAGCTTCCTATTAGGTAATGCCTCCATTGCTTTAAGGCAAAGATCACTGCAGCAAGCTCTAGGTCATGGGTAGGGTAATTTTGCTCATGGGGTCTCAATTGCCTTGACCCATAAGCAATCACATTCCTTTCTTGCATTAACACACATCCTAAACCAGATCTAGATGCATCTGTATAAATAATGTAAGGCTTACTTGGATCTGGTAGGATTAACACTGGAGCTTGAATCAACTTGTTTTTTAACTCCTGAAAGCTCTTTTCACATTTTTCAGTCCACTCAAACTTTTGACCCTTCTTGGTCAGTTGAGTAAGTACTAAGGCAATCATGGAGAATTTTGATACAAATCTCCTATAATAGCCTGCTAATCCTAGGAAGCCTCTAATTTCTTTTACAGTCTTAGGTCTTTCCCACTTTTGCACAGCCTTAACCTTTTCAGGGTCTGCTCTAAGGCCTTGTGCATCAATGATGTGTCGTAGGAAAGAAACTTCCTTTAACCAGAATTGGCACTTGGAAAATTTAGCATATAGCTGATTATCTAACAGTGTGTTCAAGATAATTCTTACGTGATGCTCATGTTCACTTTCATCCTTGGAATACACTAGGATGTCATCAATAAACACCACTACAAACTTGTCCAAGTATGGTCTGAACACGCGGTTCATTAAGTCCATGAATGCAGCAGGGGCATTAGTCAAGCCGAAGGGCATAACTGTGTACTCATAATGTCCATATCTTGTTCTGAATGCTGTCTTAGGTATATCCTCCTCTTTTACCCTTAACTGAAAGTACCCAGATCTCAAATCAATCTTAGAGAATATCTTTGCTCCCTTGAGTTGATCAAATAAATCCTCAATCCTAGGGAGTGGATACTTATTCTTGATGGTCATAGCATTTAGCTTTCTATAGTCAATGCACAATCTTAAAGATCCATTCTTCTTTTTCAAAAAGAGAACTGGAGCTCACCATGGTGAAACACTTGGTCTTATGAACCCTTTTTCAAGTAGTTCATCAAGTTGTTTCTTGAGCTCAGTCATCTTTGTTATTGGCATTCTATAAGGTGGTATGGATACTGGTGTAACTCCCTACTGCAGTTTAATCTCAAATTCAACCTCTCTTGGAGGAGGAATACCTGGGAAATCTTTAGGAAAGACTTGTGGATAGTATTTCACTACAGGTATCCTACTAACTTCTTCCTCAATTTCAACATCATTCAATGCATAGTATTCATCTTCAGAAATCACAGGAATCTCATCTAACACTTATAGTTCCATGCCATGCATTGCATACACTAATTCCTTAGAATTCACTAATGCATGCACTTCATTACTAGGCAATGTGATTTCTCTTTTAGCACAATCAATCTTTATACCATACATAGCCAACCAGTTCATACCCAAAACAATATCATATTGTGGAATATTCAACACTAGCAGATCAGTCATAATCTTAGTCTTTCCTACTTCTAGCTCACAGTCCTTAGCTAGTTCATTCGTGAAAAGACATTGACTACCTGCTATTCTTATTAATGATATGTTAGGCATGAATTCAATAAGCAATTTCATAGATTCAGCTAACTTCCTAGCCACAATGGACACTGAGGCACCAGTATCAAACAATGCATTAACAGACATACCATTTAAATAAATGTTACCTCTAAGTGCCCCTTGTTAGGATGTCTCCCCTTTGTCAGTATGGAATACTCTTCCAGCTCTTTGCACTTGTGGCCCTGGTACTTCTAGAGCACCTCTTGGCTAAACATCTCTGACAGCGGACATATTAGGCCTATTTTGGCCTTGCTCATCTTGCCCTCTTCTTTGGACCAAAGGGCAGTCTTTGATCCAGTGATCCAAAGCACCACATCTAAGACATGCTTGTGTCTCAAAGTAACATGGCTTCTTGCCATGGAATTTCTTGCATTGAGGACACCTTGGGCCTACAAACTTACTCTTGGCCTTGCCATCCATACGAGGTTTTCCAAACTTGGCAGTGTCATTACCTTTCATTGGCTTCTGTAGTCTTCCAGTCTGGCTGGTCTCTCCCAGTCCACTAGGAAACCATTTACTTTCATACTCTTTCTGTTCCACCAGTAAAGCCTTCTGAATAGCATCATAATAGGTAATGGCATTGAAAGGCCTAACAGCTCTCCTGATATTAGGTCTCAGACCTCTGACAAACCTCTTTGCTTTAAGTTCTTCCAACCCATGGTATTGTGGTGCATACCTCACAAGTTGGTTGAGCTTGTGTTCATATTCCAAAACACTGAGATTGTCCAGTTTCAGTGCATCAAACTCAGCCTGTTTTAGGTCTTTGATGGCATCACTTACATACTGGTCTTGGAACATCCTTGTAAATTTAGACCATGTCATCTCTAGCTCATGATCTGCTCTTCTGCCTCTTTGGGCAGCATACCTATCTCTAACACTTCTCCACCACATTCTGCACTACCTACAAGATTGTAGGTAGCCAAAGATACTTTCTTTGTGGAGCTCAAATGCATCCTCTCAAACATCTTCTCAATGAATCTTAGCCACTCCTCAGCTTTCTCCGGTCTAGCTCTGCCATCAAATTGTGGAGGTCTTAGGCCTTGAAACCTCTCCAACAATCTGACATCATTAGAGCCCTCAACATCTTCAACTCTGTGCCTCCTAGACCTATGGATCCCTTAGACTCTTGATGCTTTCTACGCCTCCTTCTTTCTCTTCTTTCACTAAGGTTCCTAGCTTCTGAGTGATTGGCCCTTGACATTTGGCCAACCTCAGACCTGATTATTCTGCCTCTGGGATGTCTTCTATCCTCATCTTCCTCAAATTCTTCATCTTCATTTCTTTCAAAAGGAACATTCACTGGGTTGTTCCTAACAACCTCCTGGTTTTGCTCTTGTGGTAATGGTTGTGCTACTTGGACTGCTTGTTGTTGAGCTTGCAATAGCCTTACTAAGTTTTCATTTACTTGGGCTAGATTTCTTTGTAATTCGACCCACACTTGTGGTACATTCATTTCAGGTGCTGGGTTTGCCACTCCCTGCACAGATGGCTGCTCTTGGACACCCTTTCCATTTCTGTTGGCCTGTATATGCTCAGTAGGAGGTCTTAAGGGTCCTTGATCCCCTCTTCTTGGGGCTACCATTTTCTTGTTTCATGATCAATAAAAGAGCACAATATACATAGTACATTAGGTACTTAACACTAGCAGCTGACCCGACTAAGTTCTATGTATGTAACTATGTGCATGCATGATGGAACTATATGCAACTCCAATCCAAACCATGCTCTAATACCAACTTCTGTTACCACTCTGAGTATTTAAATACAGTGATTAATATTAGTGAGCTCAGCCCCAGGCAGTCCATGTCCTGTAGGGCAAGCAGAACATGTTCACTATGTTTACCCAAGTGCCCCTCTTGGACAATATGCAAAGATGTGTATATTGGTCCAACCATCACACATATATTTACATACAATTTCATCTAGAAGTAATGATGATAATAAAATTCTTTATTTCTGGCCAATATGAAATTTGAGTAAAATCACCAAGTGCATGTACAATCATATGCACACATGATGCTATTGGTGTGCATTTTTTTTTCAAACTCCCACACTATGTCCAACTTAAATTCTACCGATGCTCTCCAATGCCCTAAAGGTTTTAAACCCTTTAATACCCTTAAAAATTCATAGGCAAACAGTTTTGAGACATTAAATCCATCTAAGTTTACAATTATGGATCTTACACTTAACCGGTTACAAAAGACCATATGAACAGTACTCAGCAAAATCAGCCAATTTTGACAGCCCATAACTCCTGCTACAGGGAACCAAATCCAGTGATTCAAAATCCAAATTATTCCTATTGAATCTTTCTAGGTGTGGTCAAACTTTCATAGCCAAATCCTTTATGTACAGAAAGTTATGGCTGCTGGAGTACAGGGTACCAAATTTTAGCCACTATTGACCATTATGCCCATACAAAATTTCATAATATTCATACACTTCATTTCCAGGTGAAAAACCCACTTGGTAGTGTCCATATATGTCTTACACACATGGGAAAACCATTCCCCTGAATTTAGAGTCCTTCTAACCATTATTCATAAAACTTCCATCAAAACAGCACATAAACACCATATGGACCGCATTGTATACACACTTCAAACCACACTCCATTGATCCATATATCCTTCTCACACTACACATACAACATACCCAGATCATTTACATGCATTGATGCACCACATACATGACAATAACTTAGTTAATACGTACACTAAGCTTCTTGGAGAACTTCAAAAGCACTAAGCACTCCAGAAACTTGAAGGGACAAGCTGCTGCGTAAGGCAGAAAGTACCATTACTAAAAATAGCTAATGTGCTCCAAAAATCATGAAAATTTCCAGTTTACAACCAGACATATGGGATTTAATAAACCTGAAATTTCACTGAGAAATTCACACTATAGCTATTATTTTGAATCCTCGCTTTCAGGTGCTCCTGAAATGGACAGAAAGGGGGTAAGTCTCTTTGAATAAACTTAGTAAGGGCTTATCATTAGAAACTTGAATTCCCAACAACATACCTGAAATACAAAGACATAAGGACACAAAAACAAAGCACATATACAAAAATATAGCCATCCTCTCAGCCTTAGTGGGATGGTGAAGCAAATCCTCCATGTTGACATATGGCACCATCTCCACCTTGTTGGAAATCTCATGGTTAAGGCCATTGATGAATTTGGAAATGGTGGCCTATTTATCTTCAAGGATATTGCCTCAGGTCAAGGTCATCTCCAAGTCCTTATGTAGTCCTCCACACTCCTTTTGGCCCTGCATAAGCCTTTGAAGCTTGAGTTGTTGATCTCTATAATAATAAGTAGGCATAAATCTCCTCCTCATCAAGGCTTTAAGGGCTCTCCATGCATTGATGGGTTCCTCCTCATTCGTTATCCTAGAAGTGACAACCTGATTCTACCATACAGGAGCATAATCAGTGAACTCAATAGTAGCCAATTTAACCTTTTTTTCCTCAGATTAATGATGGCATTCAAACATCATCTCAATCTTTTGCTCCCATTCCCAATAAGCATTTGGATCACTCCTTCCTTCAAAAGATGTAATGGTAAGCTTGATAGAGTTGAGATTGTTGTCCTCCCTTGGCTCCCCCCTCATTGGAAGCCCATAGTCATGCCAAACTCCTTCTTCCTCCTTATGTTCTTTTCTCCTTGCACCTCTCCTTGGTTACAAAATGGGATTAGGTCTCCTTGGCAACCTCAAGTCTATGTTCTTAATCTTCCCCACAAGTCTATTGAGAGTTTCTTAAAGTTCTATCATGGTAGGCTCCTCATTGTGTCTCACTTCCATCCTCCCATCCTCCTAGCCCTCCATACCCCTAAAAACAAAAATCCTCACACACACTCACCTTACGAGTTTCACTCAGAAGATGAACACTCAAAAACTCAATTTGTTAATGAGAATATTGCTATTCAAAGAGTTCTCAAGAGTTTTAAGAAAACTGTCCTCAAAGTACACAAGAAAACTTAAATTCTTGAAAAAAATTTTGACTCCAAAAGAGGTGGGCTAAACAAGTTTTAAAATATTCTAGGAAGCTCTTACAATTGATGATCACAAGAACCACAAAGAAAAGCTTTAGGCTCAAGACAAATGGTTAGGGTTTGTGGGCGCAAAAACCAAAAGACTTTGTTCAACTTTTCTTGCAAAACTCCTTTATTTTATTTTCTTTTCTTTTTTTTGCTTTTCTTTTGTTCTTCCTTTTTTTTTTCTCCTTCCTTTTTTTTCCTTTCTATTTTGATGCCAAAAAAACTTTCTCCTTGAAGTTCCTTGCTACCAAAGACAAAAAGTTAGATTTCTTTTCAGCCAAGACAAGAAACTATGAAAACATGCACAATTTGAAACAACTTTTTGGTTACCGAAACTTCCTGAACTTGGATCCTTACTTTTTAGGTGTTTTCTTGACTTTAGGATGCTGGAAACAATGAAAACATAAGAGATTAATAAGGCTAGACATGAAACAGAAAGATAAGAAACAAAAGAGAACAAACAAACTAAAACTGAGAACACAAGGTAGCACTAGTTGACTTCTTTTTGTTGTTTTTTTTTTTATTTTTGACTTGTAATAAGGATGGAACAAAGAACACAGACCTAAAATAAGAAGAAAAAGATTAAAATAGAGAATTAAAACACAAAATTACTGAATGGATTTGAAAGAAAAATGAAGAGAAACAAGAACACAAAGATATGTCCTTCGAATGGAACTTGTGGCTCTAATACCAACTGATGCGAACCCCAATGGTATAATGACCATGAAACGTGCCCAAGATATTTTTCAAGCTCCACAAGATATCAAAAAGACTAGATTTAAACCCCCACCCCTAATCAACCTATGATTAGAAACAAGAAGTATAAGAAAACCAAGAACACAAGCAACTTGTGCACCAAGGTAGTCCTCAAAGAACAAAAGAGAATTTCTCTCCAAAGTAGCAAGATTATTTGATATCAAGGCTGTGTTTTACAACCAGAATATGTGCCTATTTATAGACCTAAACTAGAGTAAAAAACTCAGAAAAATTCGCAGCCCAAGTCACCTAGGAAACCTAGATACAAAAGACTTAAGAAAACCTAGTCAGACTTGGACTCTAACACCTAGTTTGAACAAGTTTGATGTGTGCAGCGTATGCCACTTGTCCTAAGTGACCTGAATCAATTCCATAGCCTAAATAACATCCTAAATAATATAAATAATCATGAAAATAATGAAAATAATGTGCAAATATAAGTTTCACCCTAAAAACCCCAAATGGTCTTCTTGGGTGCACTTGTGGGCTCTTTAGGGTTTTCACTTGTAACTACAACTTCAAGGCAAAATTTGACCTTGATGTAGCCATGATTTGTTAAAATGCAAAGCATAAAAGTTGTAGATCCCTTTCTTAGATTCAAAATGACACCTGAATCACATAAAATGGACATCTAAAGCCAAAGATATGCCCAAAATACAACAACTGCTTTTGAACTAGCGATGACTTGAAAGTTGCGACTTTGAAGCTAAATTTGACCCCTTTAATGTGAAAACTGGGTTTCATGGTCTGCATATGATTTTTAGCTCCAAATGTTAGCTTTCTAATTAATCAAAAATCACTCAATTTTGATCTTTTTAGCTCAAGATATGATTTTTATATCAGAATACCACCAATTTGTCAAAATCCAAGCTTGGCCATCATCTCCATATGATTCCTTGCACGTTCCAATAGCTCCTTATGCATTGTTCACTGGGTTTCCAAACTCCATCATTGATATTTTTTAGACTTTCCTTTTCCTCTCTACCGAGGGTATCCCAATGGTGATTGTTTGGATCACTCCCGCCGGAGGTGATGGGTGGATAACTCCTTGAAACCCATTATGGTTCCAGGAGACAGGGAGTTATACCACGTAGTTGCTGGCCCTAACAAGGTGACTTCGAAACACTTGTAAAGGGTGGTGTCATCAGCACCATGTAACACCATGCTACGCCTATATTTTTTCAAGTGGGCTTGGGGGTCGCTACGCCCATCATATGTCTCCAATCGTGGAACTTGGAAATTGCTGGGCATTAGTGCCTCTACTATCGTACGGATGAAGGGTGACTCTTCTCCGGTGAAGGTCTTCAACAACCTTGACCAGACAGGCTTCTAGGAAACCTATTTTTCCACCTTCTCCAACCTCTCTATGATTCTCTCCATGAGGATGGTAGCACTATCCTCTCCTCATTGCCTGGTAGTCACCGGCAACGAAGAATGGCGTATTCTTTTCAGTGAGCAACTTCTATGGAGCGGGGATAGGGACTTCCTGGCTGGAGATAGACTTCATCGATGGGAAGTTCTAGGCTCTTTTGACCCAGTTCTTGTAGTACGATATCCCTGGGATGGTATGTTCTCTGTTCAGGACACATCTTCAGAACTTCCGGCTCCAAAGGTCTGATGAGGTGACTAGTGACTTTTCTCCAGACATGTGTCTGGAGTGAATGCCCTTTTTGAAGGTGCTTGTGACCACCTTTGGTTAAGCTATTGTGTCATTTTAGCCATGATAAAGTGCTGAACATCACCCAAAAAGCCCATTGTGACCGTCAGAGGACATTCCTTCTCAGGTAGGGAAGTTTCCGCTACATGTTGTTCAGTGGTTGTTTGAGTTTCTGGCACGGACTAGGACCTCAAGATCCCCTTGCCCTTTGAACATCGGGTCTCAAGAACAGCGAATAGAGAATGGTTTCCCATAGATGGCAGAAAATGATGCTCGATGGCATCATCGTTCTATGGCATGTTGGCCTGAAAGCGAGAGTTCTGATGATAAGATATCTGCAAGACTTTGAAGAACGTGGGTTAGGAGCTCCTCGGAGTGTTTTTCTGGTGGAGGAGCCTTTGACACCCAAGTCAGTACACGGGAGAGAAGTTGTTTGAGAGGAAAGAGTATGGAAGAGAGAGTCCCATTGTTCTTACCAAGGACCCTCATAAGTATTTATAGGAACATGGAAAGAGGAGGCCATTTTGCACAGCCTATCTAGATCATTACACTTGTTCAGCTAGATCTGGTCCATACCTTCGGAGATGGGTATTTACAACTGGACGTAGGTAGTTCTAGCCAAAGGGTAGGGGCGTGTGTGAGGTGTCTTTGTCAGACCCCTTTGGAGATGTAAGACCCCTTCGGGGAGAGATTTACCCCCAAGGGCTATTAGGGAAGGCCCTTTAGAAGAGCAGACCATCTTCAGGAGACTTTTTCCTCTTTGAGGATGGTGGATCTATTCTTTCGAGGTTGGTAACATCACAAATCTGAGGGTGACGAGCACCATCTTTTTCCTGAAGTTGGTAATATAAATTTTTGAGGGTGCTGTGGAGAATCCCCCAAGGTTGGGGCTATGACGCTTCCATGGGTAATGTCAAGTTAGCAAATTAGAAGGTCTCATGGGCAATAGCCCTTTGGCTATCACCAAGGGTGATGGAGAGGTTTTCCCCGAAGTTGGTGTTACAAATTCGCTGAGGGTGGTGTTAAGTTCTACCGAAGGAGGAGGTTTTTATGGGTGTAGCCTTTGGCTATCATGACTCACAAGAAATCCATATCTCTTGTGTTCACATCGGATCCTACAAGACCTACGTAGGCTCTATGCTATAGGAACAAACTCCTAAACCATAACATTTTGTGGTGTCTGCTCAGGTTCCATTCCAGGTTTGATGTCCTTTTGTTGTTCCTTCCACTAGTTCTTTTAAAGGTAAACTATTTCTTTAAAAGGACAATATTTCAAGCAACAAAATTTTTTTGCTCAATAGGATTGTAGAAATAGTAACCCTTTGCTTCTTTGGGGTACCTAACAAAAGGACATTTATGAGATTTAGGTCCTTACTTGTCAGAGGATTGACATTTCACATAGGCCTCATAGCCCCAAATCTTTATGAAAGATAGACTGGGATGCCTCCCACTCTATATCTTATATGGTGTCATTTAAATCGATTTAGATGGAACACAGTTTAGTGTAAAAGCGGTTGTCTCGAGCGTATGTCCCCAAAAAGTGTTTGGAAGGTTTGCTTAACTCATCATAGATCATACCATGTCTAACAGAGTTTGATTTCTCCTTTTAGATACATCATTCCATTAAGGTATAGTAGATGGAGTGAGTTGTGATACTATAACATACTTCTTTAGGTAGTCAGGGAATTCTTAGTCCCAACCTTCTAATTTGCTAACTTGATGTTACCCATGGAAGTGTCATAGCCCCATCCTTGGGGCATTCTCCACACCACCCTCAGAAAGTTATAAGACCAACTTCAGGGAAATGATGGTTCTTGTCACCCTTGGATTTGTGAAGCTACCAACCTCAATCTTATTGAAGTGCTTTGATACTTTTTCTGAGTTGATTCTCTTCTTCATTCTTGAATTCTTTAAG
Source organism: Aquilaria sinensis (assembly GCA_005392925.1). Lineage (NCBI taxonomy): Eukaryota > Viridiplantae > Streptophyta > Magnoliopsida > Malvales > Thymelaeaceae > Aquilaria > Aquilaria sinensis. Next base: position 21,977 of record SMDT01002068.1, on the reverse strand, counting down.
GTTTTCAAAGGATTCTAACTTATGTTTCAAGAGATACACATAGTCATATCTACTGAAGTCATCAATAAAGGTAATGAAGCATTGGAAGCCTTCTTTAGCATCTGTTGACAAATGGCCACATATATCACTTTGTATGAGTCCTAGCAAGTCATTAGCCCTTTCACTTCTGACAGTGAATGGAGTTTTGGTCATCTTGCCCAATAAACATGACTTGCATGTCTCATATGATTTAAAATGAAATAAGTCCAAGAGTCCATCCCTACGGAGCTTGGACATACAGGTGTCATTTATATGGCCCAATTGACAATGTCAGAGATAAATTGGGTTTGAATCATTCAATCTGGCCTTCTTGGTATTCACATTATAGATTGGGTTTTTGAATTCTATAATATACGAACCATTGCTAAGTTGAGCACTACCATAAAAGATTTCATTCAAATAAATATAACAACATTTGTCCTTTATTGTAAATGAGAAACCTTTCTTGTCCAAGCAAGAAATATAAATCAAATTTCTACTAACAATAGGCATAAAGTAACAGATGTCCAATACTAAAATGGATCTATTAGGCGAAGTGAGAACATAAGTCCTATGGCTAAGGCAGCAACTCTTGCTCCATTTCAAACACGTAGGTCTACTTCACCTTGGACCAATCTTCTACTCCTACTTAGATCTTGTACATTTGCATAAATGTGACACCCACATCCAGTATCCAATACCCAAGATGAGGAAGTAGAAAAATTAGCCTCCATAAAAAAAATACCTAAAGTGGAAGTCTTACTTCCCTTCTCCCTAGCAAATTCTTCAAGACAAAGCTTGTAGTTTAAGTTCTAGTATCCAGGTTGCTTACAGGATGCATCCCCTTTCTCAGCCATCGCACTAGATGGTTTTAGTGCACCTGAAGAAGAATTATCATTGGACCTTCCTTTAGGTTTATTCTTCTTTTTTGTTGGCTTTTGTCTTTCCCTTGCTCTTCTGAACCATCATAATGGGCTTAGCCTTCTTAAAGTTTTCCTCAGCAGTTCTCCACATGTTGAGCAACTCAGGGTGGGACTTGTCCAGATTATTCATGTTGTAGTTGATGACAAACTAACTATAGCGTTCTAGCAATGACTGCAGGGCTACATCAATAGCCAACTCTTTCTAAAGAGAAAATCCGAAACTCTCAAGATTCTCAATGTACCCAATCATCTTGAGCACATGACGACTGATGGGACTTCCCTCAGGCATTTTTCACTAACACAATGCCTTAAAGGTCCCAAATGCTTCATGCCTAGCCTGCTATTAGAATAGGATTTTGAGATGTTTGGTCATATCAAACACCCCCATGTTTTCATGTTGTTTCTGAATCTTATATTCCATGCGAATCAGCATGAGGCAATAACATCCAAAGCATGATTAGAATGCTTCTTATGAGCATCCTTTTCAGCTCTTGCAGTGTTGGTAGCAGGCTGATTCGGAATGGGCTGCTATAAGACATAAGCGTTTCTTTCTTGCTTGAGGACTATCCTCAAGTTTTGGTATCATTTGAGAAAGCTGGTCCCATTTAGCTTTTGTTACTGCTCTAAGTATTTAAATACAGTGATTAATTTTAGTGAGCTCAAGCCCTAGGCAGTTCATGTCCTGTAGGCCTAGCAAAACATGTTCACTATGTTTACCCAAGTGGCCCTCTTGGATAATATGAAAAGATGTGTATATTGGTCAAACTATCACACATGTATTCACATACAATTTCATCTAGAAGTAATAATGATAATGAAATTCTTTATTCCTGGCCAATATCAAATTTGAGTAAAAACCCCAAGTGCATGTACAATCATATGCACACATGATGCTATTGGTGTGCATCTTTTTTTTTTTCAAACTCCCACACTGTATCCAACTCAAATTTTACCCATGCTCTCCAATGCCCTAAAGGTTTTAAACCCTTTAATACCCTTAAAAATTCATAGGGAAACAGGTTTGAGACATTAAATCCATCTAAGTTTACAATTATGGATCTTACACTTAACCGGGTACAAAAGACCATATGAACAGTACTCAGCAAAATCGGCCAATTTTGACAGCCCATAACTCTGGCTACAGGGCACAAAATCTAGTGATTCAAAAGTAAAGTTATTCCTCTTGAAGCTTTCTAAGTCTGGTCAAAATTTCATAGCCGAATCCTTTATGTACAGAAAGTTATGGCTGCTGGAGTACAGGGTACCAAATTTTAGCCACTATTGACCATTATGCCCATACAAAATTTCATAATATTCATACACTTCATTTCCAGGTGCAAAACCCACTTGGTAGTGTCCATATATGCCTTAAACACATGGTAAAAGCATTCCCCTGAATTTAGAGTCCTTCTAACTATCATTCATAAAAATGCCATCAAAACAGCCCATAAACACCATATGGACAGCATTGTATACACACTTCAAACCACACTCCATTGATCCATATATCCTTCTCACACTACACATACAACATACCGAGATCATTTAAATGAATTGATGCACCACATACATGACAATAACTTAGTTAATACGCACACTAAGCTTCTTGGAGAACTTTAAAAGCACTAAGCACTCCAGAAACTTGAAGGGACCAGCTGCTGCGTAAGGCAGAAAGTACCATTACTAAAAATAGCTAATGTGCTCCAAAAATCATGAAACTTTACATTTTACAACTAAACATATGGGAGTTAATATACCTGAAATTTCACAGAGAAATTCACACGATAGATTTTGAATGCTCTCTTTCAGGTGCTCTTGAAATGGACAGAAAGGGGGTAAGTCTCTTTGAAGAAACTTAGTAAAGGCTTATCATTAGAAACTTGAATTCCCAGAAACATACTTGAAATCCAAAGACATAAAAACACAAAAACAAAGCACATATACAAAAATATAGCCATCTAAATGCATAAACAAATAGAACACAATCAAATGCAATGCTGGTAGCAATACATCATTAGGGTTAGTCCATAAACAATCAAATAAACAATATGTAATCACTATGGAAGCCCTCCTCAAGATAATGCTTGGTCTTAGGAGGTTAATTGGTCTTAGTTAGCACTAACTTGGCCTCTAGAAACCCCTGCAAAAACTGCCATCTTAGTGCATGAAAAACAGTAAGGATGGAACCTTGTTCATGCACTCCCCCTTAACCCATACTTGGTTCCTTGAGCTTTTTGCTCTCTTCCAAGCATGGTCTTAGCTTCATGGATGCTTGATTATCATCTTAAGATAGTAAACAACCATGAAACATGAAGATAAAACCCTTACCTAAGCTATGAAAGCTGAAATCTTCCAGAGATACACAACAAACCCAAGATTTAGGGTTTTTCTTGTACCTGGTGCCTACAATTGCCTTCCTTTTTGATTTCTTGAGAGGTTGAGCTATGGTGTCAATGGAAGCCTATGGAGGAGCTAAGGAAGATGGCTATGGCTAGTTATGGCCGAAATGCCCAAGGAAAGGCAAGAAATCAAGATATTTTGCTTGATTTAATTAGTTTAACCCTAACCTTCACTTAGGTCACTATAAGTATGCCTTAAGCAAGGACTTTTTGGCTAATCTTTAGCTCACATTTTTTCCCTTAGAACCTGGAAATAAAGGCTGGGATAATCCTAGAAATGGCCATCTTTGACTCTTGTCAAATGTTATCCCATCCTTAAGTTATTTTTTGGAACAATTGTACGCCTAGTTGTCCTAGGTTCTTGAATCATAGCGTTTGTTTCCTTTACGTAATTGAGCCTCCAAAATATTGCTTCCATACAATTAAAATCCTTCCAAATCTATCTTTTAGAGTTGTACAATTGAGTACCCAAGTCTTGAAATCTTGCAATAAGACCCATAGACCACTTGTAAAACAAGCAATCCTTTAGGGCTTCCTATAGTACCAAGTAACCATTGTAATCTTTTAAGGAGGTGTACATTATTCACTTTACCCCTCACATTTCATTCAGTATGGTGAAAATTATGCTATATAATGGTTTATAACCGGTAAGGCTAATTCAAGCACAGCATCAAGGACTCTCAGTAGCACAGGCAAAAGTAGTTCAAGATCCATAACAGCAACTAGAGGATGAAGCTAGGAACACGTTTGAACATGTTCCTTTTGGAAGAACAGGAAAGATGAGAATAGGAAAAATCTGAGAGGTAGAAAAGTATGATATGAGATTGGTCAGGTGTCTAGGACCAATCCCTTAGTCTATGACCATTCCTCCACTAGAAATGAGATTCAGGAAGATCATGAGAAAAGGGGTAGGAGAAGGAGTAGAGAACATCACCATGCTGAGGAGTTTCACAGATCGAGGAGACAGAAAGTAGAAGATCTAAAAGGCCTATATGAGGTCAGACTATTGGAGAGGTTCCAAGGACTAAGGCCTCTACAATTTGATGGAAGAGCAGGACCAGAGAGAGCTGAGGAGTGGTTAATCTTCAATTAAAAGTTGTTTGAGAGGATGTCACTTAGCTTCACCAAAAAGGTGTCATTGGCTACTTATAACTTGGTAGCCAGTGCAGAGATGTGGTGCAGAAACACCAAGATAGGTTTGTTGTCTAGAAGAGTAGAAGGCCAAGAAAAGATATTGAGATGAGCTGGCTAGAGTTCACTCAGTTGTTTCAGGAGCAATACATCAGTGATACCATCAAGGATATGAAGCAAGCTAAATTTGATGCTCTAAGGTGAAACAACCTTAATGTCCTAGAGTATGAGCACAAATTCAATTAGTTGGTGAGGTATGCTCCTCAGTATCATGGACTAAAGGAGTTAAAGGCCAAAAGATTTGTCAGAGGCCTAAGTTTGGACATGAGAAAGGCTGTAAGACCTTTTGGAGCAGTCACCTACTATGTAGCAATGTAGAAAGCTCTATTAGTATAGCAAGAAGAGTATGAGACTATGTACTTTCCCAGTGGACCAGGGGAAACAGCCAGGCAGGAGGCAAGCAGAAAAAGCCATGACATGGTAAGGGTATTGCCAAGAGTTCTCATTTTGGCAGTGAGGGCAAGGTTAAGGGGAAGTCCCCTAGCCTAAGGTGCCCTAAATTCAAGAAGTTTCATGGAAAGAAACCTTGCTATTTTGATACTCAGGCTTGCCTAAGGTGTGATGCAATGGATCATTGGATCAAAGATTGCCCACATGTGCAAGGAAGAAGGTCAAAAGAGCAAGGTTCAGTGAAACCTACGAGAGCAGGACCTAAAGAGGCAGCACCTAGGGAAGGATATCAGAGACTAGTTCCTCCAACACAAAGGCCTCCAGTACAAAGAGCTGGGAGAGTGTTCCAAGTGGAAAGGCCAGAGACATCACAGTAGGGAGGAGCACTAAGAGGTAACATTTACCTAAATGGTATGCCTATTAGTGTTCTATTTGATACTGGTGCATCTGTGTTTATAGTGGCTAGGAAATTTTTTGATGCCATGAAATTGCCTATTGAAATCATGCCTAGGTAGTCAATGTCTTTTCACTAATGACCTAGCTAAGGATTATGAGCGAGTAGTGGGAAAAACTAAGGTTATGACTAATCTGCTAGTGTTGGGCATTCCTATGTATGATATAGTGTTGGGTATGAATTGGCTTGCTATGCATAGCATAAGAATTGATTATGCTAAGAAGGAAATCACATTGCATGATGGTGAAGTCCATGCATTAGTGAATTCTAAGGAAGTAGTGTATGAAATGCATGGCATAGGCCTAGAGGTAATAGATGAGATAACTGTGATTTTTGAGCATGATTATTGTTATGCATTTAATTAATTATACTATGAAGAGGAAGTGGATAGAATACCTGTCATGAGAGACTTTCCACAAGTATTTCCTAAAGACCTACCAAGTATTCCTCCACTAAGGGAGATTGAGTTTGAGATCAAGCTGCAACCAGGAGCTAGTCTAATATCCATTCCTCCTTACAGAATGCCTATCACTGAGATGAATGAGCTCAAGAAACAACTTGATGAGATTCTTGAAAAAAGGTTCATAAGACCTAGTGTTTCACCATGGGGAGCTCCAGTTCTTTTTGTGAAAAAGAAGGATGGATCATTAAGACTATGCATTGACTACAGGAAGCTCAATGTAATGACTATCAAGAATAAGATTCCACTCCCTAGGATTGAGGATCTATTTGATCAACTCAAGGGAGCTAAGATCTTCTCCAAGATAGATTTGAGATTTGGATACTTCCAGTTGAAAGTAAAGGAAGAGGACGTTCCGAAGACTGCATTCAAGACCAAATAAGGGCATTATGAGTACATAGTCATGCCATTTGGTTTCACTAATGCCCCAGCTGCTTTTATGGACCTGATAAATAGGGTGTTCATACCACATCTGGACAAATTGATGGTTGTGTTCATTGATGACATCCCAGTGTATTCCAAGGATGAAAATGAACATGAACATTATCTGAAGATTGTCTTAAAGGCTTTGTTGGAATATCAGCCTTATGCCAAGTTATCCAAGTTCCAATTCTGGGTAAATGAAGTGTCTGTCCTTGGACACATCATAGTTGCATAAGGCTTTAAGGTAAACCCTGAAAAGGTCAAGGCAGTGCAAGAATGGGAAAGAATAAAGGAAGTAAAGGAAATAAGAAGTTTCCTAGGATTAGCTAGCTACTACAGAAGATTTGTATCAGGATTTTCCATGATTGCCTTAGCTCTTACTCATCTGACCAAGAAGGGTCAAAGATTTGAGTGGACTAAGAAATGTGAAAAGAGTTTCCAGGAGCTTAAGAAAAGGTTGATTAAAGCTCCAATATTGATTCTTCCTTATCCAAGCAAGCCTTACATCATCTATATAGACGTATCTAGATCTACGTTAGGTTGTGTATTTATGCAAGACAAAAATGTCATTGCTTATGGGTCAAGGTAGTTGAGACCCCATAAGCAAAATTATCCTACCCATGACCTAGAGTTGGCAGCAGTGATTTTTTCTTTAAAGCAATGGAGAGACTACTTGATGGGTAGTTCCTTTGTGATCTACACTGACCATAAAAGCCTAAAGTAGTTGTTCACTTAGAAAGAGTTGAACATGAGGCAAAGGAGATGGTTAGAGCACATCAAGGACTATGATTGCAGTATAGAGTACACGGAAGGCAAAGGCAATATAGTAGCAAATGCCTTTAGCATGAACTACACGGGTCTTCTAAAAGGAGGATCCATAGTTGATCATGATGAGCAAAATAGTCTACTACGCCTATGGCATAAATGGCACAAGTGGGAGGAAGCCTAAATCTACACTTTGGCAATCCAATCAGAATGGATTAAATAGGTCAGAAAGGCACAAGAGACAGATCCTATTTTGAAAAGGATATTAGGAGAAGAAAAAGGTTCCTTATATAAATCCTTTGTCTAAAAACAAGGATTATTGTACTTCAACGACTGAATCTATGTGCCTAAAAGACCAAGCTCAGGTATGAAATACTGAAAAAAGCTCACACAAGTAAGTTGAACATCCATCCAGGAAGTGAGAAAATGTATAAAGACTTGAAGACTCACTTCTCGTGGCCAAATTTGAAGAGAGACATAGTTACTTATGTCTCTAAATGTGCCACATGTAAGAAGGTAAGGTAGAGCACTGGAAGCCAGTTGGTACCCTACATACTCTACCTATACTAGTAAGGAAGTGGGGCAACATAACCATGCACTTTTTGACTGGGTTGCCTATGACCAGATTAAAGCATGATGCAATTTGGGTCATTGTGGATAGGCTAACCAAATGTGCCCACTTCTTACCTATGAAACTCATAGATTTTCTGATGAAGTTGGCTCAGATTGATGGGCAAACTGAAAGGGTGATACAGCTATTAAAAGACATGCTCAGGAGCTGTGTGTTGGATTTCAAGGGTGAATGGGACCAACACTTGCCATCGATGGAATTCTCATATAATAATAGTTATCAAAGCACCGCTAGCATGGCACCTTATGAAGCATTATATGGAAGAAGGTGCATGACACCCCATTGTTGGGTGGAAGCCTCAGATAGGCTGGAGTTGGTCTCAAAATTATTGAGGCAACTATTGCTAAGATCAAGAAGATTAAAGAAAGATTAAAGGTAGCCAATGAAAAAACTAGAACCTATGTGAATAAAAGAAAAGAGAGACTTGGAGTTTGAGGTTGGTGACAATGTTTGGCTGAAAGTTGCACCAACCAAAGGCACTATTAAATTTGGCAGAAGAACCAAGTTAGCTCCAAGATATATAGATCCGTATGAGATCTCGGACAAAGTTGGCAAGGTATCATATAGGTTAGCTCTACCACCAAGCATGTCAAGTGTTCAAAATTATTTTCACATTAGTATGCTTAAGAAATGTTTGTTGGACACAAAGCATGCCATTGTAGTGGAAGACATACAGTTGGAACCTAACTTGACAATTGAAGAAAAACCTATAGCTATCTTAGCCAAGGATACCAGAAGGTTAAGAAACAAGCTCATTCCCATGGTTAAAGTTCAGTCGTCAGACCATTCTGAAGGATAAGCAACATTAGAAACTGAGAAAGACCTTATGGAAAGGTTGTTACCCACTTCGGGGTAGTCTAATTATGGTGCCAAAATTGTGCATTTAGACTCTCCGGATTGGTAATGTTCTGTAGGCCATCAGAACACTACCCTTAGTGTGCATAACCAAGTGGCCCTCTTGGGCACTATGTAAATACATGAATATTGGTCCAACCATCAAACACATATTCACATTCCATGCACACCATGGAAGCAAAGAAGGAAAACACTAGCACAAGTCTTAATCTTGGCTACCACACATTAGGCAATCTTGTTAAGTTCTAGTGGCCAGCTACTGCACCTGTAACTTCCACTAATAAACTATATCATTATAGCCACATAGCCCCCTGTTTTATTTGCTCCATTATCAAGTAGAGACTTAGAGAAAACCAAGGAATTTTGTGTTACATCAATAGCTCACCTATGGGCCAAGTTATGGATTTTTGAAATTGGTTACAAAATTCTGACCAAATGAATAGTAACTCAGCCAACTTTGCAATGTCATATCTCTGGCTACAGGGCTCTAAATCCAGAAATTCAAAATCCCAGTTAACCCCCTAGATGTTGTCTAGGTGTTTTCAAAATTTCATTCCAATATTCCGTCTACACAGGCAGATATATAACTTTAAGTGCAGAGTCAAAATTCTGGCAACTTTTTACCCATACAAAATTTCATAAGTGTGCAAACACTTCATTGACAAGGGGAAATCCCTCCATGGCTACGCCATGTATGTCCATTACACATATAAATTAAATTTCATTTCTTTTAACAACTTTATGTGGCCAAAACAGAATTTACAAGTAAGCAGCCTGTCATTCACACTTAGGCAGCTTTGCACCACATCACTTACATAGCCAAAACATTACTCAAATGTTCACATACTTGTCTCATTTTTCATACACTACATGTACATGAATACATGCACTAAAATATATTCTTAACTCAGCTAAATACGCACCCTAAGTTACAGGAGTGCCTGAAATGCACTGGACTCCGGAAACAAGATGCTGGACAGCTGCTGCACAACACAGTAAGTACCACCATTAAAAATACAAATGTGCTCCTAAAATCACCAAAATTTCCAGATCATAACTAGACATATGTAAGTTCATGTAACTGAAATTTAAGATCAAAACTCAGACCAAAAAGGTTAGTTTGAAGGTGATCTTTCAGCTGGACCTGAAATGACAGAATTGAGGGGAGTAAGTTTCATTGAGAAACTTAGTAAGGGTAACACTTGGTTTCTTAAGGTAATGTGATCCTCATTAAAACCTGCATCAAAAGACACTAAAAAAAAAAAACCACAATGCATATATACAAGATATAGCAACCAAATGCACCAGCCATTCACAACAAACAAACACATGAAATGCAGCAACAACAATAACCATAGGTTAGTCCGTAAAATATGCAATAAACTTAAATAAATCACTATGGCATCCCTCCTCAAGCTAATGCCTGGCCTTAGGAGGATTTTTAACAGTAGTTAGTACTAAATTTGGGCTCTAGAAACCCTTCTTTCTTGCTGCCATCTTTAGCATGGTAACACTAAGGCCGAAACCTTGCCATGCTTCTTTCCTCTTAACCCATACTTGGTTCCTAGAGCTTTTTGCTCTCTTCCAAGCATGGTCTTAGCTTCATGGATGTTTGGAAATACAGTAAACAATCCAGGAAACTTTATAAAACTCTTATTTCACTGCCATCTTTGTGCAATTCACACTAGGTCATGAAACCTTCAATAAGTGCACTCCCCTCACTAAGCTTGGTTCATCAAGCTCATGGCTCTCTTCCAAACTTAGCCCTAGCTCCATGGATGCTTGAAAATACAGTAAACAATCCATGAGAGCAAGAGAGCCCTTACCTTGAGTGTATGCTGAAATTGGAGCTTGATCCTAGGTGCACCCAAGTCTTAGCACCACATAGCTTCCAATTGCCCTTTCTTGCTTTCTTTTGCCTTCAATTTTAATCTTGGAAGTATGGTGGCTATGGAAGAAGTGTGGGGGTGGAGATGCTGCTTTTTTTATGCTGGAAGATATCAAATGTGGGAGATAAAGACAAAGATAACCACTTATAAAGACTTTAGTGCACAAAACACACTTAATAGCCTTAGTTAAGCTTTATGTTATTTTCCTTGCTACAAGACCATGGTTTCTTAGTCTTAATTTCTTGGCCCACATTTGAATTTCTTGCCATGCTTTGGCCAGCCATCCCTTGAGTGGGATAAGTGATTTGGCCACTTAAATGGCCTTAAATGAGCTTAAGGGCACAAATGACACTTAACAAGTTTAACCTTGCTTTATGTCATTTTCCTTCTCATTAATTTTGGTCTCTTTGTCTTAAACTCATTGGTACACATGTGCCCACCATTGTCGACTAATTATCAAGCCTTGGCTGCCTCCCCCTTGGTGGGAAAACTCCAAATTGCTCCATTTGACTTAAGTAAAAAAACGTACATTCATAACTTGGAATGCCCAATATAACTTTAGTTGTCTTCCATGAGCAATTTGGTCCTCTAATAGCACTTTCATACCATTCATATCCTTCTCATAACTCTCCAAATCTCTTTCTTGAGAGTTTTACAATTGAGTACCCGAGTTTCCAAAATCTTACAAAAAAGTCCATAGGTTGCTTGACAAATAAGCAATCCTTAAGGATTTTCTTGGGGGCCAAGTTACTAACTTGGAACACTTTTAGGGAGGTGTCCATCATGCCTTTTACCCCCCACACTTCAATCACTATGGTGAGAATTACACAGTATAATGGTTTTTAACCATTATGACACACTTGTAATTCTCCCATTTTGTGAGGTGGTAAAAAAGGTATCCTACAAAATACACAAAGAAAAAGGCCATTTTGGAGGACCAAAATTTTTAATGGGGGGAGGATTGTTACCACCTCACAAAAATGAGAAGGTTACAAGTGTGGCGTAATGGTCAAAAAACCATTATATTGTGTAATTCTCTTCATAGTAATTTAAGTATGAGGGGTGAAAGGTATAATGAACACCTCCTTAAAAGTGTACTAAGTTGGTAACTTGGCCCCCAAGAAAAGTCTTAAGGATTTCTTGTTTTTCAAGCAATCCATGGACTTTTTCATAAGGTTTTGGAAATTCAGGTACTTAATTGTAAAACTCTCAAGAAAGAGTCTTGCAGAGTTATGGGAAGGATATGAATACTATGAAAGTGCTATTAGAGGACCAAATTGCTTATAGAAGACAAGTTTGGACAAAGGAGACACTAAAGGCATCAAGGACCTAAATGTCATAATGCAAACATTAAGGTGTTCAAGCCTTTGACTTAAGTCAAAGGGTGGAATTGTGGGTTTATCCCACAATGGAGGAGGCGGCTATGGCTTCATAAATAGTTAGAAAGGTGGGAAAAATGTGAACCAATAAGTCTAGGGCAAAGAAATCATGCATATGGGCAAACAAAATGACATAAAGCAAGATTAAGGCTAATAAGGATGTTTAGTGCCCTAAAGCTAATTTAAGAACCCAAACTCAAATTTTCTTCTCTCATATTTGATCCAACCAGTCACCACCCTCCTCCACACTTCTTCCATAGCTCCTCTACAGCCACCATAGCTCCAAGATTGAAATTGAAGGCAAAAGGAAGTAATTGGAAGCAAAAGGAAGTAATTGGAAGCAAACTAGAGCTATTGCTTGGGTGCTTCAAGGATCAAGCTTCAAGTTTGGCCTGCTCATCTTGGTAAGGGTTCTCTTTCTCTCATGGAATGTTTACTATATTTTCAAGCATCCATGGAGCTAGGGCTAAGCTTGGAAGAGAGCCATGAGCTTGATGGACCAAGCTTAGTGAGGGGAGTGAACTTATTGAAGGTTTTGGACCTACTGTGAAGTGCACAATGATGGCAGTGAAGTGAGGGTTTCTGGAGCCCAAAGTTAGTACTAACTAGTGTTAAAATCATCCTAAGACAAAGCATTAGCTTGAAGAGGGCTAGCATACTGGTCTACTTATTTTTATTGCATGTTTTAAGGACTAACCTATGGTTTATGTTGCTACCGCATTTCATGTGTTTGTGGGTCATGAATGGCTACTACATTTGGTTGCTATATCTTGTATGTATGCATTGTGGTTTTGTGTTTTAGTGTCTTTGGATGCAGGTTTTAATAAGGGTCACATTTCCTTAATAAACCAAGTGTTTCCCTTAGTAAGTTTCACAATGAAACTTGCTCCTCTCAATTCTGTGATTTTAGGTCCAATAGAAATATCACATTCAGAATGACCTTTTTTATTTAAGTTTTGATCTAAAATTTCAATTATTTTAAATTCCATGTATCTAGTTGTGATCTAGAAATTTTGGTGATTTTAGGAGCACATTTGGTGTTTTAGTGATGGTGCTTATTGTGTTATGCAATAGCTGTCCAGGATCCTACTTCTAGGATCCATTGTGTCTCAAGCATTCCTGTAACTTAGGTTTTGTATTTAGTTGGGCTAAGAACATTTTTTAGTACATGTACACATGTACATGTATTTTATGTAAATTGGGACAATTATGTGAACATTTGAGTAATGTTTTGGCTATGGATGTGATGTGCTGCAAAGCTGCCTAAGTGTGAATGATACGCTACTTACTTGTAAAATCTATTTTGGCCACATAAAATTGCTGGATGCAAGAGCATGTAATTCCTTTTTGTATTGGACATGTATGGGATAGCCTTGGAGGGCTTACCCCTTATAAATGAACTGTTTGCACACTTATGAAATTTTGTATGCGCAAAATGGTCATAAAGTGACCAGAATTTTGACTATGCACTAAAAGTTCTATATATACCTATGTATAATGGACCTTGGAATGAAATTTTGATCACATCTAGAGCACATGTGGATGTTGAACAAAAAGTTGGAATTTCTGAATTTGGAGCCCTGTAGCTAAACATATGACGTTACAAAATTGGCTAAGTAACTATTCATTTGGTCAGAATTTTGTAACCAACTTAAAAAATCCATAACTTCATCCATAGGTGGGATATTGATGTAAAAAAAGTTGCTTAGTTTTCTTAAATACTTTAATTGATAATGAAGCAAAGAAAACAAGGCGTTATATGGCTAGATTAATACAGTTTTTTGGAAGAATTTTTAGGTGTTGTGGCCGGTCACTTACACTTAATAAAATTCCCTAATGTGTGGTAGATGATAGCCGAAGTGCTATCGCCCTGTTTACCCACCAACCACGGAAAAGAGAGAGGCAGACACCTGAGGCACATGACCTCGGTAACTCACCAATTCCAACTTCTGGAGCTAGCGCAGCGTCTCCTTCGGGAAGGTGACCGAACCAGCTTCGGGGGAGAAGGACCAATCACCCTCCGAGGGAGAAAAGCCCCTGAAGATGGAGACGCCGAAGTTCCAGCCTAACTCCGAAAAAAGGCTCCTCACCCCGAAGTGAGACATCAACCAAAGCGACCTCGGTTGTACGGCAAGAGCTACCAAGAAGTCTCTGACACTCCGATCACATATGTCTCCGACACGCCACCTTCAGATACGCTCTGACACACTGTCGCAGTCTAATGTCCTGTCACGAAGGGCTACAGCTCATGGCCTAATGAGCCTGCAGGTGGCTAGGGGCCCCCACTCCTAGAAGTACAAACACCATCCATCCATACACGTGTCACAATCTGAAAAGGTCACCCCCTCTCTTATATAATAGAGAAATGGTCACAAACAGGGGGCCTTCTAGCGAGAGAATAGAGAGAGAGGCCAAAAAATAGAGGACGCTCTACTCCCTCCGCCTGAATACTCTCCCTTCGCCTGAATACTCTCCATTCGGCCCTCAGAAAGACACGCCAGGCAAGAGTCCCTTGTGCTTATTACTGAGTATCTCTATTTCTCAAAGCACTGACTTGGGCGTCGGAGGTTCCCCGCCGGAAAACTACCCCGGGGACCTCCTAACCCCTGTTTTCTGAGTGTTTCAGCCAGGTCTCCCTGAAGAATCACTGTTCGAGGCTCTCTCCCACACTGGAGGTACCTCCCGTCATTACCCTGCTCACGGGACCAAGAAGCTGCCGGCCATCACTTAAGCTGATCCACCCTGATCGCCTTCCTTCTGGACTAACCCTCGCCTCCAGAACCTTCTGCTGCCTTCACCACTGCACATAGCGGAGATGCTGGCTCCGCACCATCGGACCGCATCATCTGGCGCCGTCTGTGGGAAGCCACTCCCAAGCTGCCGAACTTGAAGCTCGGCGTTCTAAGGAGAAGGGACTCTCGAGGTCCCCGTTCGCGCCAAAGATTCAACGGGCAACCGAATAATGGCAGTAAGGAATTCCCTACCCGAGGGTGAACACCCTCTGACTATTACCATAGGCTTCCTGCGCAAATTCCCTTGCCCTGGCATGGTCAAAATGACGTAGTAGTCAAGCCAAAGAAGGCCGCAGCTAAATTCGGGCCGAAGGCCCTCCCCATCGGTATCTCAACGGGAAGAGAATCCCGTGTCAATTCGCAATAGTTTGGGAAACAGAGATTTGAGTCCTCGGCGGGAAGCATACCCCCCGGAGTATAACCTACGGGAAAAGCAAGGTCAGGATGACTCAGTCCTCCCCGTCGAAAGAGTTCTGCACCCTAGGAAAAAATCGCCATCTCCTCAGCAATGAAGTCAAAACCCATTGCCCCGAAAGGTCATCTACGACTTGACGTGCGAGCAGAAGGCGCGGAGGACTCTACTTCCAAGGACACACTATCGCTGTCCAAACTGATCCGCCTCTGCATGACCTGGCAAAAAAGAGTAGAGTATTCGGAAAAGACTATCGAAATGATGCATCGAACTCAAAGAGTGCTATATCGCATATAAGCCTATAAGGGCAGTAAGCGCCCAGGTACTGGCAGACTAGATTGCCGAAATCCTAGAAGTAAGGAAGGCTGAAACCAACAAGGGAGACATAGTGAAGGTAGATTCAGAGTGGAAACTCCTTGTCAGTGGAACCCCCTGGCACAGAACGTCAGGACGCTGGCATACCCCCTTGGGGGCCTGAAGGCAGGGAGGCCACCAAAACGATCAAATTTGATTGCCAAAAGTGTTGGGCCATCCAAGCATGGCAACACCAGGTATAATAACCACACACAAAAAGTGGAAAGATCCTACAAAGAAGAATCTCGCAACCAAAGAGTCCCGAAAATCCTCATGAAGAGGCAGAAAGTGCAAAGACGTTCCGGACGATATTTCCTGACTAAGGAAAAACTATGCAGGCAAAGGTACGCAATTCTGTTATAAAAGCATATATATCGATAAAAAGGGTGTAGGACAATTCGTCCAAGAGATGTGAAAATGGCCAAAGGCACGCCAGCACCCGAAGACTGCCTTCAGAGCGAATAACCTCGGAAAGATTGCACCAAGCCACTCCAGACAGCACCCGAAGATATGTGAAGTCCTGCGAGATAGCAGAGGACTACTTCACTGAGTGGGGAAAGGCAGAACTCCTAGCAACCATGCCGACAAAAGGTGCACAAAAAGTTCATCTGGAAGAACTTAGTATGCTGATTTGGCATACCGACGGTGACACCGGCCAATAATGATTTCCAGTCTATGGACGAAGGATTTCTAGAATGTTGGGTTTCGGGAGCTAAACAGCGCAGCGGAATTTAATCGAAACCCTCCAGGATCCAAGTGAAACGGGGTAAACCGGGTGTTCAAAAATTTTCATACCTAATTTTCGATTGAGATCTCTCACTCAACTGTAGAGTCGAATCACAAAACCTGAACAGTTAACGTGTTCAGGCTCTCTATGGTATCCACACGAGCCTCTCGGGATCACCATGCTTCCACCACGTCCCGGTAGATGCGTTTCTCTTGCGCTCGCAGTGCTAGCTTGCGTCCTCCAAGGAATTGCAAGAAAAGAGTGCGGCTGTCCTTTTTGGAGGCTAGGGCAAGGAGACCTGTGAATTTCTCACTTAAAAGTTGTATTTATAGTGAGACTCAACTTCCAGGCCTAATGGGTTTCAAAGCCCTAATCCAATTAGGATTTAATTTCGGGCTTAATAATGGCTCAACTCTTGGGCCCATTATTAATACGAAATTAAAGTGAAACCATAACCCAAATAATTAGCCCATGCACTCTAATGATCCAAATTGCTCTATGTGTGCGACCCAATAGGCTCTTATCACGTTGGCAATGATCAAAAATCACATTTATGATCATAAGCAATGAGCGGTGTCTAGCAACACATCATTGCTACACAAGTGACAAGATTGTCGATGATTCGACTATACCTTTATGATCATCACCGATATATGCCATTGTCCCTTTGTCCAAGATATCAAGACTAAGCACGAGACATGGAATGTGTCACTCTCGTATAGCCCAATCTTTGGTTTCTTGATTACCGAGTAGACTAACTTAAACTGATGACATTGATATCGCATATCAACTCATCCGAGCATGGCCATGCATTTTCTAAGTCTCACTCTATCAAGGGGCCCGAAGATATCGCTCCCGTTACATAGGAGGGACAAATCCCATCTTGATCATGCAAATCCCTCCGCATGATATGTGACATACCCAATGACCTCCTTCAAGTTCACTCAGTTACGAGCAACAAAGGAAAGTATCAAAGTATGTGACTCACATGTAGGGAACCTTGATGATCTTAGGTCGAAGGACTACAGATACCATGATCACTATGAGAATCACTTATGACACTCATATAACGATCCATGTAGTGTTCTCATGGTGGGTCGGTCCAGTACACAAGTTCTCCAACTTGTACCCATATGTAGACTACATATCTCATATTAGTCTCCACATATGCTAGTCATTATGTATTATTGCAACCCGCTCCACAATAATACTAGACTAGGGACGTTTAAGAATATCATTATTTTAGGGTTACAATTATGTTTGTTAATTTACGCAGAAACAAAACAACAAAGATAATTGTTGGATTAATGCCTCAATAAAATATCATGACTCAATGTGCAAAAATACAATCATCTCATGATTGGCTTTTTGGGCACAACACAACAGGAAGAACATAGTATGCTGATTTGGCATACCGATGATGACACCGGCTAGTAATGATTTCTAGTCTGGACGGAGGATTTCTAGAATTCATCACCGACCTTGGAATAAAAAGGCACTTCAACCCATTAGCTCAGCCCCTGAGCAACAGACAAACAGAAGGTTGCCAAAAGAGCTATAAAAGAGGGACTGTGAGAAATGCAAAGGGAAAATGGCCAGGAGAACTTCCTACTGTACCAAGGAGTTATCAGACAACTCCCCGAGGGACCGAGGAGGAGACACTTTTCTCGCTTATCCCCAGTACAGAAAGCCATTATCCATTTGAAGAAGTTCGGCCAGCATACAGATGTTTGACGAAAGAGGAAGTGACCTCGGGTTGAGAACTAAGCTCGACCTAGTTGTCAAACACTGAGAAACGGCCGAGCTCGAAAGGAGGCCTTTTCGGCAAAAGGTGGCCATAAGTGCAAACCTGCATGATAGGCCAAAAGGAACAAGGAAAAAGAGACCTCACCCCCGAAAGACTGAATTAGAACCCTGAGCACCGTCCTATGGGGTACTTCGGCCAAACGGGAAAGGGCCTTATTGGGTCCTAAACAAGGTCCGAATAGGAGCATACAAGCTTGGCAGCACCGAAGAAGGAAAACTGAAAAATACAAGGCACTCGGGCACTGTAAAGAAATTCTATACTTAGAATTTTTAGACAAGAAATGGTGCAAGCCAGAAATTTGTCTTACAGAAAGTTTCCCCCTGTATGAGAATGTTTGCCAAACAAAGCTGAAGCATGGACTCCCGAAAGTCTCCTGTTCCTTCCGAAGTTAGTTGGGTTATATATGCCCAAAAGAAGGAAAGTCTACCTAACACGGCCGGGAAGGGGTAGGCTAAACTTTGCCTAAGGGAACTTCGCCAACTGCGAAAGACATCCCGAAGAATGGCCGACGAAAACGAGCAAAGAAAGTACCGAAGTCCCTTGACCGAAAGTGGTCGGGACAAGTGGGAAACAAAAATTGCTCAAAAAGACTTAGCCAAAATCATGAAAGAAAATCCATTGAAGAAGGCCTTGATACAAGGACAAAATTACAAGAAGAAAAGTACAAAGAAGAAGAAGAAGGCAAAGGTCCTAGATTATCTAAGGGACCCCGGCGTCGTGGGAAGCTTCGGCTCCTGAGTCTTTCGCCGCCGCCTTCGGTGCAGGAGGAGGAAACGGCAAGTTAAGGAACTCGACTCTTGACCACATCCACCGAGGTCCCCCGGGAATATCCAGGGCAGCCAGAAAGGAAGGATCGAGGTCCGGATACTTCTTCAGAAACTGATGACGAGCTAGGCAGAAGCCGTCCTGAAAAGCAACCTTGGACGTCTGGACGGCTTTGTCTCTTTCAATGTCCAACTCGTCCGCCTCATGCTGAAGATCCGAAACCTCCTTCTGAAGGTCGGAAATCTCCTTCTCCAGCTCCTCGGTTTTCTCCTTCTTCTTCGAACTCTCCTTCAGTGAGTCGACCTTGGCCTGGAGTTCAGCATTCTCAGCCATCGCCTTCGCCAAAAGGGCAGACTCCCCTTCTTTTTCCTTTTGAAGGGTCTCATTGGCCGAAGTCAGGCTGATTAATTTGTCGCCAAGGTCGGACATCTTCTCGGAAAAATCCTTCAAGAGCTCTTCTTGGCCCTTCAAGAATTCCTCCCGAAGACTGGCAATCTTCTCCTTGCATATTTGGCTCAACTTGGTGTTCGTCAGCACCGAGTTGGCACAAAAGACTTTGGCCTTCTCCAATTTGTCTTCAGCCCAAGCTCGGACCGAAGACTGCTTTGCTGCCCAAGCTCGGAGGTACCCACTATACCCCAGAAGCTGCAAAAAAGAGAAGGTACTTAGCGAAATTTGCACAAGGAAAGCCAAAAACACTTAGGCAAAAAGTGGGAAGGAAAAGTGAAGAGCCTGAAGAGTTACCTGAGCAGCATGCTGGGAAACTTTTGCAGCAAGGGCATCCTCGGAGGCACACTCCTCGGCGACTGCCTTGAAGGATGCCTGAGTAAGCACGCCCCTCGCCATTTGGGGAGCCATTTCCCGACAATCCTCGGAGAACAGATTCATGTCCTCCGTGAAAGACCAGAACGGCTCCCTTGGGACTTTGTCCTTCGGGACATGAGAATCCCGAAGATCCCTCCTTCGGGCGTGCTCAATCTTCCAAGCCAGGGGCGCCGGATCCTCTGCAAAAAGAAACATGCATCTTATCAGGTAAAAATTCCTTGATTATAAAAAATGTAAGTTGATTGCAGGGAAAAAGAGACAAACCTGGCGCGACCTCGGCACAGTCGTCATCAGAGTCACCGACCTCCTCCACGTCGGCAGGAATATGTTTGCCCTTGGCCCTTCGGCGTTTTTCTAAATCTTCAGTAGGAGGATCCTCCGAAGAGCCTAACAAATCCACCGACGTGGCGGGACTCGGAAGGGCAGGAATGGCCACCTCGGCAAGAACCCCCCTGGCAGTTTCAGGCTTGGACAAAGTTGCAACCTCTGTAGAAGTTGCAATGACATCGCCAACCTTGGTGGAAGTAGCAATAACATCGCCGACTTCCGAAACGTCCTCCGGAGGGGGAAGAGGGGTGTCCTTCTTGGCCTTCTTGGCCGAAGATGATCCGCTCCCAGAAGCCTTGCGCCTCTTCTTTTGTTCTCCCTTCTCGGCCTGACCAAGGAAGAGAGACCTGTAGTAGGCGGCAGACTCGTCGCCCATCTCTGAAAAAGAGGGAAGAAATCAGTGTAAGTCCACAGGCACTTATGCTGAAAAAACTTTGAAAGAAACTTACTTTCAAAAAAGGCTTCGTAAGTGAGCTCGCTCCGAAGGAGCTTCACCAGCCAAGAGTTCTTCCCCTCGGTAGCAGGAGCTAGCATGCCGAGATCCGTCTTATGCTCCGTAACCACCCCCAGCTCCCGAAGGACATCCTCGGTCATGAGTTTCCACATGATCGGGAAAGGGTAGAGAGAGCGTGAAGGGACCTCGGCATCCCAGTCGGCGACAGCACGGATTCGTCTGTCAAAGTCCCCAAACCTCGCCGCCAACTCGGGAGTTAGCAGCTTCCTGGGATCCATGACATCCGCCTCCAGCTTTCCCCGAGCCCACTTAGTCGGGACGTGCGACCAGGCCTCCGCCACCTTCAGGAAGAAGAACTTCCTTTGCCACCCTCGCCAGCTATCCTTGGTAGCGAAGGTGAACATAAATTTCTTGCTCCCAGATCCCCGAGGCAGCATGAAATAAAAGCCACCCTTCGGAACTGGATAGAGCTTATAATACTGCATGAACAGGATGAAATGGGGTTCTACCCCGAAGATCCCGCACATGCAGAGAAAGGCGTTGAAATAGCAAAATGAGTTGGGAGGAAGCTGATTCACGGCTATGCCATGAAACTGGCAAAAGTCACAAATCATCTTCGCAGGAGGAAACCGAAGTCCGGCCTTCAGTTGGGCTCGGAAAACGGTAACCTCGTCACCTCGATTCATAAAGCTAAACTGGCCAAGGCGAGGTAACCTTGTGATAGCATACGAGGGAAGGAAAAATTTGGTCTTCCACTTTTCTAATTTTTCAGGAGTGGTGCAACAAGGGTGAGACAAAAGAGGTTGCCAGCTCTCGGGAATAGGCATGGTTGACCGAAAAATGACTTCGGAAAAAGGGAAAAATGATTTTGGAAAGAGGAAAAATGACTTCGGAAAGCGAAAAGAAAAGCAAACACTGAAGGAACTCTAGAAGTCAGAACCCACCAAAAGTCTTGCCGAAGTCTGGGTTTGAGGACGCCGTCGTGAAAGATTGCCGGAAATCGCTCCGCCGCTAAGACCGCCGCAAAAAAGGAAGAAAAAGCGAGAGCAAAGTGAGAGCAAAGAAACACAAGTGAAGAGTATGACAGGAGGAAGGCTTATATAGATCGAGGAAGGGCAGCCAAAAGGGCGTCATAAATGCTGCGCGAAGGCGAAGCGTCGCCATGATTACCCTTCGTGCGCGAAAAGGCGTGCCCATCCCAGCTGATGACTGCCACGTGTCGCCCGTCACGAGAAACTAGGACACATTTTCTGACATCCGGAAAACCAGGGCCCATTGCTCGAGACTGACACACCTAGTTTCAAGACGCGTCGATCCACTAACCTATGGCGGGAAAAGTGAACAAGTTGGGAATCTCGAGAACACCGAAGGGCGGGCAGACGACACCTGTCCGAACAAGGCTTATCACCTAGGTGGCGAAGTGCCTTGCCGGCCGACGTCATACTCCGAGTGTAAATCCATAAGGTCCAGGGTTCAAAGGCTCTGTGCCGCCCTGTTCGACTGAAAACGGACATACTACTACGTGGGCCTCCGGGAGTCCACGAGGTCATCCTGTCAAAAACTGCCAATTGAGCGATAGACAGACGCCGGAAAAGCTACTTGCCGAAGTCTTCACTTCGACTTTCCAAGGGGGGCATGTGATAGCCGAAGTGCTATCGCCCTGTTTACCCACCGACCACGGAAAAGAGAGAGCCAGACACCTGAGGCACACGACCTCGGTAGCTCGCCAATTCCAAC